>JALXJV020000035.1:61336-63836 GCA_024633595.2 Lepomis macrochirus | reverse complement strand
CCTGGTAGACCAAACCGTAGCCCTGGTACACCGTTTCCGTGGCCCTGGTAGACCAAACCGTAGCCCTGGTACACCGTTCGGTGGCCCTGGTAGACCGAACCAAGGCCCTGGTACACCGTTCGGTGGCCCTGGTAGACCGAAACCAGGCCCTGGTACACCGTTCGGTGGCCCTGGTAGACCGAACCAAGGCCCTGGTACACCGTTCGGTGGCCCTGGTAGAGCCGAACCCAGGCCCTGGTACACCGTTCGGTGGCCCTGGTAGACTAGACCCTAACCCTGGTACACCGTTTGGCAGCCCTGGTAGACCACGCTGTAGCCCTGGTAGACCATTTGGCGGCCATGGTAGGCCACGCCGTGGCCCTGTTAAACACTAGCGTTTCCAAGGGCCCAGGTAATCTTCCTGACACCCCTGGTAGACTGCCTGCGTGGCGTTGTACTCTGCCGGAGACTGGGACCGTTGTTCGGATGACTCCCAGCATTGTGTGAACTTCCGTGGAACGGGAGAACCACCGTGAGGGGCTCCCGGCCCTCGCCCAGCCGGGAAGAGCCACCCTGGTCGGGCAGACCGACCCCGTAAGCCCCTGTCACCTCCGGGAGTCGTTCAGCTGAAGCGGAGAACCACCGTCGCGGGGGCACCCCAAGCCCCTCGCACAGCCGGGAAGAGCCACCCTGGTCGGGCAGACCGACCCCGTAAGCCCCTGTCACCTCTGGGAGTGGTTCAGCGAGGCGAGAACCACCGTCGCGGGGGCCCCGGCCCCTCGCACAGCCGGGAAGAGCCACCCTGGTGGGGCAGACCGACCCCGGAAGCCCCTGTCACCTCGGGGAGTAGTTCCGCTGAAGCGGAGAACCAGAGTGCGGGGGGCACCCCAAGCCCCTCGCACAGCCGGGAAGAGCCACCCTGGTCGGGCAGGCCGACCCCGAAGCCCCTGTCACCTCGGGGAGTAGTTCGCTGAGGCGGAGAACCAGAGTGCGGGGGGCACCCCAAGCCCCTCGCACAGCCGGGAAGAGCCACCCTGGTCGGGCAGACCGACCCCGTAAGCCCCTGTCACCTCCGGGAGTGGTTCCGCGAGGCGGAGAACCACCGTCGCGGGGGCACCCCAAGCCCCTCGCACAGCCGGGAAGAGCCACCCTGGTCGGGCAGACCGACCCCGGAAGCCCCTGTCACCTCCGGGAGTAGTTCCGCTGAAGCGGAGAACCAGAGTGCGGGGGGCACCCCAAGCCCCTCGCACAGCCGGGAAGAGCCACCCTGGTCGGGCAGGCCGACCCCGTAAGCCCCTGTCACCTCCGGGAGTGGTTCAGCGAGGCGGAGAACCACCGTCGCGGGGGCACCCCAAGCCCCTCGCACAGCCGGGAAGAGCCACCCTGGTCGGGCAGGCCGACCCCGAAGCCCCTGTCACCTCCGGGAGTAGTTCGCTGAAGCGGAGAACCAGAGTGCGGGGGGCACCCCAAGCCCCTCGCACAGCCGGGAAGAGCCACCCTGGTCGGGCAGACCGACCCCGTAAGCCCCTGTCACCTCCGGGAGTAGTTCGCTGAAGCGGAGAACCAGAGTGCGGGGGGCACCCCAAGCCCCTCGCACAGCCGGGAAGAGCCACCCTGGTCGGGCAGAGCCGACCCCGGAAGCCCCTGTCACCTCCGGGGAGTAGTTCGCTGGAGCGGAGAACCAGAGTCGCGGGGGCACCCCAAGCCCCTCGCACAGCCGGGAAGAGCCACCCTGGTCGGGCAGGCCGACCCCGTAAGCCCCTGTCACCTCCGGGAGTAGTTCCGCTGAAGCGGAGAACCAGAGTGCGGGGGCACCCCAAGCCCCTCGCACAGCCGGGAAGAGCCACCCTGGTCGGGCAGACCGACCCCGTAAGCCCCTGTCACCTCTGGGAGTGGTTCAGCGAGGCGGAGAACCACCGTCGCGGGGGCCCCGGCCCCTCGCACAGCCGGGAAGAGCCACCCTGGTCGGGCAGGCCGACCCCGTAAGCCCCTGTCACCTCTGGGAGTGGTTCAGCGAGGCGGAGAACCACCGTCGTGGGGGCACCCCAAGCCCCTCGCACAGCCGGGAAGAGCCACCCTGGTCGGGCAGGCCGACCCCGTAAGCCCCTGTCACCTCCGGGAGTAGTTCGCTGAAGCGGAGAACCAGAGTGCGGGGGCACCCCAAGCCCTCGCACAGCCGGGAAGAGCCACCCTGGTGGGGCGGGCCGACCCCGTAAGCCCCTGTCACCTCTGGGAGTGGTTCAGCGAGGCGGAGAACCACCGTCGTGGGGGGCCCCGGCCCTCGCCCAGCCGGGAAGAGCCACCCTGGTCGGGCAGGCCGACCCCGTAAGCCCCTGTCACCTCCGGGAGTGGTTCAGCGAGGCGGAGAACCACCGTCGCGGGGGGCCCCAAGCCTCTCGCCCAGCCGGGGAAGAGCCACCCTGGTCGGGCAGACTCCCGAGAACCACCGTGCGGGTAGAGCCCACCGGCTTGACTTCGGCGGTCGGGGCGCCTCTGGAAGTCAAGCCGGGAAGAGCCACCC
>JALXJV020000035.1:46336-51336 GCA_024633595.2 Lepomis macrochirus | reverse complement strand
TTGCATGGCTTAATCTTTGAGACAAGCATATGCTACTGGCAGGATCAACCAGGTAGGTAGCTGTAGCGCCCTCTGGCGCCGGCCGGGCGGGCGCCACGCCGACCTCTAGCGCCGGGGTGATGAGCACGCCCGCCCAGGGTCCGTGAGGAGCAGCGGAGCTAAGCTAACATCGGAGTCGACCGCTTCTGGTTAAGCGGCGGTCGCGACCTCGGTCGGAGAGCTTAGCTCAGAGCTTTGAAACATCGTGCTTGCGGAACACCGCCCGGCGTGGCGGGGAGGTGTCACCGGGGGGGACAGGCGACCCGGCGGGCTCCGATGGGAGGACAACTGGGGCAGGCAGGCGGCTCGGTCGCTACCTGTCAGGCGGCCGGGAGGAGCGCAGGGAGAGCGCCCCTTGCGCAGAACCCTCCGGCCATGGAAGCGAACCCGCAGGCGGAGGAACCGTCCGCCCGAACACCAGCGCTGGGCTGGCGGCGGGGAGCCCTCCGATGGCGGGTCCACGGATGCCAGTCGGTCGGTGTGTAAGAGTGCTGCTCTCTCACTCAGTGGAGAACCGCGGTTGGGTGGAAGACCGGGGAAAGAGGCATTGAGCTCCCGAGTGTCGCATAACAGTTCCTGGGTGTCGCGGGGGGCTTTTCTCTGGAGGTCAAGTTTTCAAAAACTGGGTTTCGAAATCGTGCCGATGGTAGCTTGCGAAACAGGGGTAAACTCGCTTGAAGCGGGAAAACTGTGCAAGCTGGTGACCTCTAGGGCTTCGGCAGGTTTACTGGTTAAAAACTTAGGCGAAAATCGGGCGACTTGAGCCCCTGGTAGACAAAGGGTAGCCCTGGTACGCCAAACTGTAGCCCTGGTACACCGTTCGGTGGCCCTGGTAGACCAAACCGTAGCCCTGGTACACCGTTTCCGTGGCCCTGGTAGACCAAACCGTAGCCCTGGTACACCATTTCCGTGGCCCTGGTAGACCAAACCGTAGCCCTGGTACACCGTTCAGTTGCCCTGGTAGACCAAACCGTAGCCCTGGTACACCGTTTCCGTGGCCCTGGTAGACCAAACCGTAGCCCTGGTACACCGTTCGGTGGCCCTGGTAGACCGAACCAAGGCCCTGGTACACCGTTCGGTGGCCCTGGTAGACCGAAACCAGGCCCTGGTACACCGTTCGGTGGCCCTGGTAGACCGAACCAAGGCCCTGGTACACCGTTCGGTGGCCCTGGTAGACCGAACCCAGGCCCTGGTACACCGTTCGGTGGCCCTGGTAGACTAGACCCTAACCCTGGTACACCGTTTGGCAGCCCTGGTAGACCACGCTGTAGCCCTGGTAGACCATTTGGCGGCCATGGTAGGCCACGCCGTGGCCCTGTTAAACACTGCGTTTCCAAGGGCCCAGGTAATCTTCCTGACACCCCTGGTAGACTGCCTGCGTGGCGTTGTACTCTGCCGGAGACTGGGACCGTTGTTCGGATGACTCCCAGCATTGTGTGAACTTCCGTGGAACGGAGAACCACCGTGAGGGGCTCCCGGCCCTCGCCCAGCCGGGAAGAGCCACCCTGGTCGGGCAGAGCCGACCCCGTAAGCCCCTGTCACCTCGGAGTGGTTCAGCGAGGCGGAGAACCACCGTCGCGGGGGGCACCCCAAGCCCCTCGCACAGCCGGGAAGAACCACCCTGGTCGGGCAGACCGACCCCGTAAGCCCCTGTCACCTCTGGGAGTCGTTCAGCGAGGCGGAGAACCACCGTCGCGGGGGGCCCCGGCCCTCGCACAGCCGAAGAAACCACCCTGGTCGGGCGGGCCGACCCCGGAAGCCCCTGTCACCTCGGGGAGTAGTTCGCTGAAGCGGAGAACCAGAGTGCGGGGGGCACCCAAGCCCCTCGCACAGCCGGGAAGAGCCACCCTGGTCGGGCGGGCCGACCCCGGAAGCCCTGTCACCTCGGGGAGTAGTTCAGCGAGGCGGAGAACCAGAGTCGCGGGGGCACCCAAGCCCCTCGCACAGCCGGGAAGAGCCACCCTGGTCGGGCGGGCCGACCCCGTAAGCCCTGTCACCTCCGGGAGTGCGTTCAGCGAGGCGGAGAACCACCGTCGCGGGGGCACCCCAAGCCCTCGCACAGCCGGGAAGAGCCACCCTGGTCGGGCAGACCGACCCCGGAAGCCCCTGTCACCTCGGGGAGTAGTTCGCTGAAGCGGAGAACCAGAGTGCGGGGGGCACCCCAAGCCCCTCGCACAGCCGGGAAGAGCCACCCTGGTCGGGCAGGCCGACCCCGTAAGCCCCTGTCACCTCCGGGAGTGGTTCAGCGAGGCGGAGAACCACCGTCGCGAGGGGCACCCCAAGCCCTCGCACAGCCGGGAAGAGCCACCCTGGTCGGGCAGACCGACCCCGAAGCCCTGTCACCTCGGGGAGTAGTTCGCTGAGGCGGAGAACCAGAGTGCGGGGGGCACCCCAAGCCCCTCGCACAGCCGGGAAGAGCCACCCTGGTGGGGCAGGCCGACCCCGTAAGCCCTGTCACCTCGGGGAGTAGTTCCGCTGAGCGGAGAACCAGAGTGCGGGGGGCACCCCAAGCCCTCGCACAGCCGGGAAGAGCCACCCTGGTCGGGCAGGCCGACCCCGGAAGCCCTGTCACCTCGGGGAGTAGTTCGCTGAGGCGGAGAACCAGAGTGCGGGGGGCACCCCAAGCCCCTCGCACAGCCGGGAAGAGCCACCCTGGTCGGGCAGACCGACCCCGTAAGCCCCTGTCACCTCCGGGAGTAGTTCGCTGAGGCGGAGAACCAGAGTGCGGGGGGCACCCCAAGCCCTCGCACAGCCGGGAAGAGCCACCCTGGTCGGGCAGACCGACCCCGTAAGCCCCTGTCACCTCTGGGAGTGGTTCAGCGAGGCGGAGAACCACCGTCGCGGGGGGCCCCGGCCCTCGCACAGCCGGAGAAAGCCACCCTGGTCGGGCAGACCGACCCCGTAAGCCCCTGTCACCTCTGGGAGTGGTTCAGCGAGGCGGAGAACCACCGTCGCGGGGGCACCCCAAGCCCTCGCACAGCCGGGAAGAGCCACCCTGGTGGGGCAGGCCGACCCCGTAAGCCCCTGTCACCTCGGGAGTAGTTCAGCTGGGCGGAGAACCAGAGTGCGGGGGCACCCCAAGCCCTCGCACAGCCGGGAAGAGCCACCCTGGTCGGGCAGACCGACCCCGTAAGCCCCTGTCACCTCGGGAGTGGTTCAGCGAGGCGGAGAACCACCGTCGCGGGGGCCCCGGCCTCGCCCAGCCGGGAAGAGCCACCCTGGTCGGGCAGACCGACCCCGTAAGCCCCTGTCACCTCGGGAGTCGTTCAGCGAGGCGGAGAACCACCGTCGCGGGGGCCCCAAGCCTCTCGCCCAGCCGGGGAAGAGCCACCCTGGTCGGGCAGACTCCGAGAACCACCGTGCGGGTAGAGCCCACCGGCTTGACTTCGGCGGTCGGGGCGCCTCTGGAAGTCAAGCCGGGAAGAGCCACCCTGGCGGGTAAACCGGCGCCGAGGCCCTGCCTCACCTGGTACTTCGTGGCCCTGGTAGTCCGGAGGCCGACAGCCCCTCTGCTCTGCCCGGCCGAGGCACCTCGGTCGTGAGGGAAGCTGTCTGTCCAGTAGCCCTGGAGGTGTGGACTTAGAAGAATTTTAGCTCGGCTCCTCTTAAAAACTGGGTTTCTGAAATGCGTGCCGATGGTAGCTTGCGAAACAGGGGTAAACTCCTTGAAGCGGGAAAACTGTGCAAGCTGGTGACCTCTAGGGCTTCTGCAGGTTTACTGGTGAAAAGACTTTGTCATTTTCCACTCCCCACAGTGGTTTGGCGGAAACCTGCGAAGCCCTACACCTCTAGGGCTTCTGCAGGTTTACTGGTGAAAAGACTTTGTCATTTTCCACTCCCCACAGTGGTTTTGGCGGAAACCTGCGAAGCCCTACACCTCTAGGGCTTCTGCAGGTTTACTGAGTGAAAAGACTTTGTCATTTTCCACTCCCCACAGTGGTTTTGGCGGAAACCTGCGAAGCCCTACACCTCTAGGGCTTCTGCAGGTTTACTGGTGAAAAGACTTTGTCATTTTCCACTCCCCACAGTGGCTCTGTGCAGTAAAGGCTTGACCTTTGGCCTCTTTAAAAAAAAAAAAATCAAAAATATAAAGGCCTGCTTTGGGAGGAGCACCTCCGGCTGGGGATGGGGGCTCCTTCCCTGCATGTCTCCCAGGTGGGGCTCCATGCTCTGGGGCAGAGAGGCCCGGATGGGGAGGGGGCTCCTTCCCTGGATGTCTCCCCAGGTGGGGCCTCATGCTCTGCGGCAGAGATCCAGGATGGGGAGGGGCTCCCTTCCCTGGATGTCTCCCAGGTGGGGCTCCATGCTCTGGGGCAGAGAGACCGGGTGGGGAGGGGGCTTCTTCCCTGGATGTCTCCCCAGGTGGGGCCTCATGCTCTGGGGCAGAGAGATCCCGGATGGGGAGGGGCTCCTTCCCTGCATGTCTCCCAGGTGGGGCTCCATGCTCTGGGGCAGAGAGACTTCGGATGGGGAGGGGGCTCCTTCCCTGGATGTCTCCCAGGTGGGGCCTCATGCTCTGCGGCAGAGATCCGGATGGGGAGGGGCTCCTTCCCTGCATGTCTCCCCAGGTGGGGCTCCATGCTCTGCGGCAGAGACCCGGATGGGGAGGGGCTCCTTCCCTCGATGTCTCCCCAGGTGGGGCCTCATGCTCTGCGGCAGAGAGATCCGGATGGGGAGGGGCTCCTTCCCTGCATGTCTCCCCAGGTGGGGCTCCATGCTCTGGGGCAGAGAGACCCGGATGGGGAGGGGCTCCTTCCCTCGATGTCTCCCAGGTGGGGCTCCATGCTCTGGGGCAGAGAGACCCGGATGGGGAGGGGGGCTCCTTCCCTGGATGTCTCCCCAGGTGGGGCTCCATGCTCTGGGGCAGAGAGACCCGGATGGGGAGGGGGGCTCCTTCCCTGGATGAACCCTCCAGGAACCTGGCCCACCGGCCGAACCTGCGTACCCACTCTTAAGCACTC
>JALXJV020000035.1:27269-37269 GCA_024633595.2 Lepomis macrochirus | reverse complement strand
ATATTTCAAAGTCCACACCTCCGGGAGGGTGATGGCGGCGGGTTGCGGCGAAAACAAGCTCTCATCCCGAGGCGGCACCCACGAGGTCCCCTGGCTCTCTGGAAGTCCATCAGAGTACCAGAGGCGAAAAATAATCAGAAATATTTCAAAGTCCACACCTCCGGGAGGGTGATGGCGGCGGTGGCGGCGAAAACAAGCTCTCATCCCGGTGCGGCACCCACGAGGTCCCCTGGCTCTCTGGAAGTTCATCAGAGTACCAGAGGCGAAAAATAATCAGAAATATTTCAAAGTCCACACCTCCGGGAGGGTGATGGCGGCGGGTTGCGGCCGAAAACAAGCTCTCATCCCGAGGCGGCACCCACGAGGTCCCCTGGCTCTCTGGAAGTCCATCAGAGTACCAGGAGCGCGAAAAAATATAAAACAAAGAAAAATATATCCACACCTCAGAGTACCAGGACCACGAACTGCTAAGCGGTGTACCAGGACCACGAACTGCTAAGCGGTGTACCAGGACCACGAACTGCTGAGCGGTGTACCAGGACCACGAACTGCTGAGCGGTGTACCAGGACCACGAACTGCTGAGCGGTGTACCAGGACCACGAACTGCTAAGCGGTGTACCAGGACCACGAACTGCTGAGCGGTGTACCAGGACCACGAACTGCTAAGCGGTGTACCAGGACCACGAACTGCTGAGCGGTGTACCAGGACCACGAACTGCTAAGCGGTGTACCAGGGGCACGAAACTCTGTCGCGTGCGGTTATGGGTCTGTAACCCCGGGGGGGAGTGCTTAAGAGTGGGTACGCAGGTTCGGCCGGTGGGCCAGGTTCCTGGAGGGTTCATCCAGGGAAGGAGCCCCCCTCCCCATCCGGGTCTCTCTGCCCCAGAGCATGGAGCCCCACCTGGGGAGACATCCAGGGAAGGAGCCCCCCTCCCCATCCGGGTCTCTCTGCCCCAGAGCATGGAGCCCCACCTGGGGAGACATCGAGGGAAGGAGCCCCCCTCCCCATCCGGGTCTCTCTGCCCCAGAGCATGGAGCCCCACCTGGGGAGACATGCAGGGAAGGAGCCCCCCTCCCCATCCGGATCTCTCTGCCGCAGAGCATGAGGCCCCACCTGGGGAGACATCGAGGGAAGGAGCCCCCTCCCCATCCGGGTCTCTCTGCCATGAGCATGGAGCCCCACCTGGGGAGACATGCAGGGAAGGAGCCCCCTCCCCATCCGGATCTCTCTGCGCTAGAGCATGAGGCCCCACCTGGGGAGACATCCAGGGAAGGAGCCCCCCTCCCCATCCGAGTCTCTCTGCCCCAGAGCATGGAGCCCCACCTGGGGAGACATGCAGGGAAGGAGCCCCCCTCCCCATCCGGATCTCTCTGCCCCAGAGCATGAGGCCCCACCTGGGGAGACATCCAGGGAAGAAGCCCCCCTCCCCACCGGGTCTCTCTGCCCCAGAGCATGGAGCCCCACCTGGGGAGACATCCAGGAAGGAGCCCCCCTCCCCATCCGGATCTCTCTGCACTAGAGCATGAGGCCCCACCTGGGGAGACATCCAGGGAAGGAGCCCCCCTCCCCATCCGGGTCTCTCTCTGCCCCAGAGCATGGAGCCCCACCTGGGGAGACATGCAGGGAAGAAGCCCCATCCCCAGCGGAGGTGCTCCTCCCAAAGCAGGCCTTTATATTTTTGATTTTTTTTTTTTTTTAAAGAGGCCAAAGGTCAAGCCTTTACTGCACAGAGCCACTGTGGGGAGTGGAAAAATGACAAAGTCTTTTCACCAGTAAACCTGCAGAAGCCCTAGAGGTGTAGGGCTTGGCGGGTTCCCGATCAAAACCACTGTGGGGAGTGGAAAAATGACAAAGTCTTTTCACCAGTAAACCTGCAGAAGCCCTAGAGGTGTGGGGCTTGGCGGGTTCCCGATCAAAACCACTGTGGGGAGTGGAAAAATGACAAAGTCTTTTCACCAGTAAACCTGCAGAAGCCCTAGAGGTGTGGGGCTTGGCGGGTTTCCCGATCAAAACCACTGTGGGGAGTGGAAAAATGACAAAGTCTTTTCACCAGTAAACCTGCAGAAGCCCTAGAGGTCACCAGCTTGCACAGTTTTCCCGTTTCAAGGAGTTTACCCCTGTTTACTAAGCTACCATCGACACGATTTCCAGAAACCCAGTTTTTAAGAGGAGCGGCGAAAATTCTTCTAAGTCCACACCTCCAGGGCTACTGGACAGACAGCTTCCCGACCGAGGTGCCTCGGCCGGGCAGAGCAGAGGGGCTGTGGGCCTCCCGGACTACCAGGGCCCACGAGTACCAGGTGAGGCAGGGGCTCCTGCGTCGGTTTACCCGGCCAGGGTGGCTCTTCGGGCTTGACTTCCAGAGCGTCCCGACCGCCCGAGTCAAGCCGGTGGGCTCTACCCTGCGGTGGTTCTCGAGGAGTCTGCCCGACCAGGGTGGCTCTTCCCGGGCTGGGCGAGAGGCTTGGGGGGCCCCACTGCGGTGGTTCTCGCTTCCAGCGGAGCGACTCCCGGAGGTGACAGGGAGCTTCACGGGGGGTCGGTCTGCCCGACCAGGGTGGCTCTTCGGGCTGGGCGAGGGGCGGGGGGCCCCCCCTGCAGTGGTTCTCGCTTCAGCGGAGCGACTCCCGGAGGTGACAGGGGGCTTCACGGGGGTCGGTCTGCCCGACCAGAGTGGCTCTTCCGGGCTGTGCGAGGGGCTTGGGGTGCCCCGCACTCTGGTTCTCGCTTCAGCGGAACTACTCCCGGAGGTGACAGGGAGCTTACGAGGGGTGGTCTGCCCGACCAGGGTGGCTCTTCGGGCTGTGCGAGGGGCTTGGGGTGCCCCCCTGCGGTGGTTCTCGCTTCAGCGGAGCGACTCCCAGAGGTGACAGGGGGCTTCACGAGGGGTCGGTCTGCCCGACCAGGGTGGCTCTTCCCGGGCTGTGCGAGGGGCGGGGGGCCCCGCTGCAGTGGTTCTCGCTTCCGGAGCGACTCCCAGAGGTGACAGGGGGCTTACGGGGGTGGTCTGCCCGACCAGGGTGGCTCTTCCGGGCTGTGCGAGGGGCTTGGGGTGCCCCCGCACTCTGGTTCTCAGCTTCAGCGGAACTACTCCCGGAGGTGACAGGGGGCTTACGGGGGTCGGTCTGCCCGACCAGGGTGGCTCTTCGGGCTGTGCGAGGGGCTTGGGGTGCCCCGCACTCTGGTTCTCGCTTCAGCGGAACTACTCCCGGAGGTGACAGGGGCTTCGGGGGTCGGTCTGCCCGACCAGGGTGGCTCTTCCGGGCTGTGCGAGGGGCTTGGGGTGCCCCGCACTCTGGTTCTCGCTTCAGCGGAACTACTCCCGGAGGTGACAGGGGGCTTACGAGGGGTCGGTCTGCCCGACCAGGGTGGCTCTTCGGGCTGTGCGAGGGGCTTGGGGTGCCCCCGCACTCTGGTTCTCGCTTCAGCGGAACTACTCCCGGAGGTGACAGGGGCTTCGGGGGTCGGTCTGCCCGACCAGGGTGGCTCTTCCGGGCTGTGCGAGGGGCTTGGGGTGCCCCACTGCGGTGGTTCTCCGCTTCAGCGGAGCGACTCCCGGAGGTGACAGGGAGCTTACGAGGGGTCGGTCTGCCCGACCAGGAGTGGCTCTTCGGGCTGTGCGAGGGGCTTGGGGTGCCCCGCACTCTGGTTCTCGCTTCAGCGGAACTACTCCCGGAGGTGACAGGGGCTTCGAGGGGTCGGTCTGCCCGACCAGGGTGGCTCTTCCGGGCTGTGCGAGGGGCTTGGGGTGCCCCGCTGCGGTGGTTCTCCGCTTCAGCGGAGCGACTCCCGGAGGTGACAGGGGGCTTCACGGGGGTCGGTCTGCCCGACCAGGAGTGGCTCTTCCGGGCTGTGCGAGGGGCTTGGGGTGCCCCCGCACTCTGGTTCTCGCTTCCAGCGGAACTACTCCCGGAGGTGACAGGGGCTTCGGGGGTCGGTCTGCCCGACCAGGGTGGCTCTTCCGGGCTGTGCGAGGGGCTTGGGGTGCCCCGCACTCTGGTTCTCGCTTCAGCGGAACTACTCCCGGAGGTGACAGGGGCTTCGGGGGTCGGTCTGCCCGACCAGGGTGGCTCTTCCGGGCTGTGCGAGGGGCGGGGGGCCCCCATGCAGTGGTTCTCGCTTCAGCGGAGCGACTCCCAGAGGTGACAGGGGGCTTACGGGGGTCGGTCTGCCCGACCAGGGTGGCTCTTCGGGCTGTCGCGAGGGGCTTGGGGTGCCCCGCTGCGGTGGTTCTCGCTTCAGCGGAGCGACTCCCGGAGGTGACAGGGGCTTCACGAGGGGTCGGTCTGCCCGACCAGGGTGGCTCTTCCGGGCTGGGCGAGGGCGGGGAGCCCCCTCCACGGTGGTTCTCGGTTCCACGGAAGTTCACACAATGCTGGGAGTCATCGGAACAACGGTCCCAGTCTCGGGCAGAGTACAAGCGGCCACGAGGCAGTCTACCAGGGGTGTCAGGAAGATTACCTGGGCCCTTGGAAGCGTTAAGTGTTTAACAGGGACCCGCGGCGTGGCCTACCATGGCCGCCAAATGGTCTACCAGGGCTACAGCGTGGTCTACCAGGGCTGCCAAGCGGTGTACCAGGGTTAGGGTCTAGTCTACCAGGGCCACCGAGCGGTGTACCAGGGCCTGGGTTCGGTCTACCAGGGCCACCCGAGCGGTGTACCAGGGCCTTGGTTCGGTCTACCAGGGCCACCGAGCGGTGTACCAGGGCCTGGTTTCGGTCTACCAGGGCCACCGAGCGGTGTACCAGGGCCTTGGTTCGGTCTACCAGGGCCACCCGAGCGGTGTACCAGGGCTACGGTTTGGTCTACCAGGGCCACGGAAGCGGTGTACCAGGGCTACGGTTTGGTCTACCAGGGCAACTGAGCGGTGTACCAGGGCTACGGTTTGGTCTACCAGGGCCACGGAAATGGTGTACCAGGGCTACGGTTTGGTCTACCAGGGCCCGCGGAAGCGGTGTACCAGGGCTACGGTTTGGTCTACCAGGGCCACCGAGCGGTGTACCAGGGCTACAGTTTGGTGTACCAGGGCTACCCTTTGGTCTACCAGAGGCGCCAAGTAGCTCGGATTTTCAGCCTAAGTTTTTAACCAGTAAACCTGCGAAGCCCTAGAGGTCACCAGCTTGCACAGTTTTCCCGTTTCAAGGAGTTTACCCCTGTTTACGCAAGCTACCATCGGCGCGATTTGGAAACCCAGTTTTTGAAAACTTGACCTCCAGAGAAAAGCCCCCCCGCACACCCAGGAACTGTTGCGTGACACTCGGGGAGCTCAATGCCTCTTTCCCCCCCGGTCTTCCACCCAACTGCGGTTCTCCACTGAGTGAGAGAGCAGCACTCTTACACCGACCGACTGGCATCCGTGACCCGCCAGCCGGAGGGCCCCGCCCGACCAGCCCAGCGCTGGTGTTGGGCGGGCGGTTCCTCCGGCCTGCGGGTTACGCCTCCCATGGCGGGAGGGCTCTGCGCAAGAGGCCCCCTCCCTGCGTTCCTCCGGGCCGCCCGATTGGTAGCGAGACCGAGCAGCCCGTCTGCCCCAGTTGTCCTCCCACGGAGCCCGCCCGGCGGGGTCGCCTGTCCCCGGTGACACCTCCCGCTCACGGCGGTGCTCCGGCAAGCGCGATGTTTCTCAAAGCCTGGCGAAGCCTCCGACCCGGAGGCAGCGACCGGCAGCTAACCAGAAGCGGTGCGACCCGATGTTGCTAGCCCCAGCGGCTCCTCCACGGACCCTGGGCGGGCGTGCCTCATCACCCGGCGCAGGCCGTGGCGAGGCGTCCGCCCGGGCGGCGCCAGAGGCGTTACAGCTTACCTACCTGGTTGATCCTGCCAGTAGCATATGCTTGTCTCAAAGATTAAGCCATGCAAGTCTAAGTACACCACGGCGGTACAGTGAAACTCGCGAATGGCTCATTAAATCAGTTATGGTTCCTTTGATCGGCTCTAGCGTTACTTGGATAACTGTGGCAATTCTAGAGCTAATACATGCCAGCGGCGCTGACCTCGAGGGATGCGTGCATTTATCAGACCCAAAACCCATGCGGGGGTGCCTCTCGGGGTGCCCGGCCGCTGCAGTGACTCTAGATAACCTCGAGGCGATCGCTGGCCCTCGTGGCGGCGGCGTCTCATTCGAATGTCTGCCCTATCAACTTTCGATGGTACTTTCTGTGCCTACCATGGTGACCACGGGTAACGGGAATCAGGGTTCGATTCCGAGAGGGAGCCTGAGAAACGGCTACCACATCCAAGGAGGGCAGACATAAACGGTACTGGTGATGGACCAATCATAGGTGGGCCGACAGGGGGCCCTCCCTAGGGGCTCAGAGACATGGTCCCTGGTCCGCTGGGCGTGGCAAGCGTGGTGTATGGACACCAGTACTGTTGTCTGTACATGAGAGGGTAGCTGGCTGGTTTATAACAGAAAGTGGTAAACTCGCGAGTGGTACCTGGCTTGGAGGCTTTGAGTTTGGCAGGTAAACCAGTCCCCAGTTGGTCCCCAGTTAAGCTACCTTCGGAGGTGGGTCAGGGTGCAAGACCCGCCACCTCCCGCAATGTGGACACCCGGAGAAGTCGGTGGCGCCAACAAACACTCGGTGAGGCTCGCGCAGTCCTAGTTACAGCCTTGACAGCAAGAAGGTCTCCCGGGAAACTTCTAAACAAGACCCTAACCGCTGACCCGGGGTCACCAGGCATGCCGCGCAGCCACGGTGAGAGGGAGCAGTGAAGAGGAACCTGTTCCCCACCAAGTCTATTGAGAAGGGGATGGTGCTCCTTAGCTGGGATAAGGATTGGCGTGATAAGGTGAAGGTCAATAAGAAGCTTCCCGCTGTGTGTCGGTCCGGACTAAGAGTACCATGGTCAGCCCAGCCATGCAGTCTCTCGCGGGAGTGTCTTCCCACTGGTGCAATAGCGCTACACCACCCTAAGGGTGTATCACAAGCCGCCAAGGTCCTATTCCTCTGCGCTAAGTGCTCGAGGCGCGTCCGTCCTCCGGCTGCTGGAGGCCCACCATCCTAAGTGTGGCCCGAGAAGACCAGAGCAGCTGGTGTGGGGGCCACCCATGCAAAATGTGCCCCAAGAGCTTTGCATCCCAAAGAGGCCTATCACAGCATGTCCGCCTAAGCACACAGTTGCTTACCTCACCCGCATCGCAGTAGGGCGGACAGTATCCCAGCTGGATGGAGCAAGCCTGAGGAGGCGTTCCTCCTGCAGGCGCATGGCCGGCAACCTCCCTTCCTCCCGAAGTCCTGGCAAAGGTGAGAGGGCACCTGTCCAGGTTCTCGAGACCCCAGATCCTGTCGATGTACCGTGAGCCTATCTTCCAGGCTCGGTACCGGCTGGTGAAGCCCCGATCCCGAATGCAGCACAGAGACCTTATCCAACGCTGTCTCCCCAACAGCGCCTCCTCGGTTGTTATGCGATGGTAAACGCCTCCTAAGTATGAGTCTTGGTACAGCGACCAATCCCAGCGCCCTCCACCGTCGGCCACGCGGTGTAATAGACTCTTACTTTGGCTCAGTTCAACGCATTCCCTGAGGGCTCGGACGCACCTCGGTTGTGTCGAGGGGAGAAGGAACCGTCGCACGTATACCTTCTCAAGGTCGCGGAAAGGCTGCGGTATAAGGTCCTGCAAAACCTTTTACCGCGAAATGTCGGATCGGAGAGCAGCCCGGCTTATCCTAGACGGAAAAGTCTCTGCCAGGTGCGGACTCCCTACAAGTGAAATCCAGCGAGAGTAACGAATCCGTATGGGGAGGGGCGGATGGCTTCAAGTGCATGGGCCAATTCACCTCCCGCGCCAAGGCCGATAACACTCCCTTCTGTAGTCCGATATCACCGGATGAAGTCCTGGCAGCGGTGCGCAGGATCAATAAGGACTCTGCACCAGGCCCTGACGGTATTCGGAGGGGAACCCTCTTGGCGTGGGACCCCAAGGGCATAAGCTGGCTGGTGCATTCAATGCGGTGCTCTATACTGGAGAGGTCCGGCGTGTCTGAAGGGTAGTACTACCACCCTAATTCCCAAGACTACTTCGCTCGGAAGAGCTTCGTTCACATCGGCCAATGGCGTCGATTACAGTTGGGTCGGGTCATCTTGAGGGCCTTCTCCGGCATCCTGTGCAAGAGGTTGACCGAGGCATGCCGTCCCCACGACAGGCAGCGTGGGTTCACCAAGTCCCCGGGCTGCTCTGAAAATCTGATGCTACTCGACGGGATGATCAAGCTTAGCAAGAGGGAACGCAGGACATTGGCTGTTGTCTTTATAGACTTCGCCTGAGGCTTTTGACTCTGTGTCTCACAGCCACATCCAGGCCGCCCTGGCCCAGTTGAGGTAGACCAACACATTCTTGCGGCTCCTAAAGAGCTTCACCTCGGTGCCTATACCAGAGTTAAGACTGCTAATGGCATGACGGAGAGGATCAATATCACTAAGGGGGGGTCAAGCAAGGTGACCCCTCTCCCCGCTGCTCTTTAATCTCTCCATCGACCCCTACTGTATCGTTGGATGAGCACGGGAAGGATTCAAGGTCCAAGGTGAGAATGTGGTCTCCCTGGCCTTTGCTGACGACCTGGTTCTGCTGAGTGATTCATGGGCTGGCATGTCCAAGAATCTGGCCATCCTGAAGAATTTTCTCCGACTCACGGGCCTTAAGGTTAACCCAGGGAAATGCCATAGTTTTATGGTGAAGCCAGGCCGGTGCCTCGTATCGAATCAATGATTGTGCCCAATGGAACCTGTGAGGCGCCCCTGCACCTTATTGGTGTAAATGAGTCGGAGAGATACCTCGAGTCCAGTTGAACCCATGGAGGGGATTATCAAGCCCCCCTCCAAGAGATGGCTGGCAGTTTGCTGGACAGCATCTCTGTTAGCGCCCTTAAACCGACCCAAAAGCTAGGCGGTGTTGAAGGTCTATGCCCTCCCCAGGCTCTCGATGCACGGTCCGACCATGGGATGGCCGGCAGGGCTTCTACTTGAATGCGACCGGCTTGTGCGATCGAAGTTGAAGAGGTGGCTGCACCTCAGCCTCCACAGCCGATGGGCTACTTTATGCCAGAACTAAAGACGGCGGTCTCGGGTGGTCAGACTGGCGGAGCACATTCCCTCGGTCCAGCAACGCTTCGGCAGCCCTTTTGAACTCCAAGGATCAGTTGATCCGCAAAGTAGCCCGAAGCAGTTGTCCCCGCGAAGACCGTCGAAAAGGTTGATGCCCCGTTCAGCCTGCGCCAGTAGCGAAGTCCACCCCGCAAGTCCCACGCTATCTGGCAAGCCCGATGGGCCTGTGACCACCTCGGCATGGGCGTGACCGCGGAGTTTGACCTGTGGTGCAAACTCAAGACCCAGGGAGTTGGTACCGTGGTATTCGAATGACACAACTAGCAACAGCTGGTTGCACTGCCCCCCGGTTAGGGGCATGTCCGGAAGGGCTTCAAACAGCCCTTCAACTTCGCGTACAATTCTTTAGCCTCTTTACCGCCCTGCGGAGCGGTCCGGAGCGGATTTCCAGCCTGTCTCTCTGTAGACTGTTGGGACAGCCAGAGAGACAACGAGACACTTGGTTGGGCGTTGCCCCGCCTCCAGCGCTATCGCTGCTCCAACCATAACAAGATCTGCCTATCCTCCAGCGAGAGTGTGTCAATAATGGTTGGGAGGTTTGGCAGCGAAAAGCACATGGCGGTGTGCTCGGGCAAGGTCCTAGTCCCAGACCTGATTGCCATAAAGGGATCCACGGCCCTTATCCTCGATGTGGCTATCCGCTTTGAAGTCTCGGAGGAAACGCTGTCGAATCGGAAAGGAGAAAACAGACAAGTATCGGGTTCTGGTACCGGTGTTGTCGCGAGGATGCGGCCAGCGGTGACTACGGTTACCGCGTCAGAGGTTTCCCGGTTGGTGCGAGAGGCAAAGTGGCACAAGCGGAACTCATTGACCTTGGGGCGTGTCGGACTAAGCAAACATAGGGCCAAAAGGCTTGCCGGCGCCCTAAGCAGGAGGAGCTCTCCTGCAGACTG
>JALXJV020000035.1:19769-22269 GCA_024633595.2 Lepomis macrochirus | reverse complement strand
GATCTCTCTGCCGCAGAGCATGAGGCCCCACCTGGGGAGACATCGAGGAAGGAGCCCCCTCCCCATCCGGGTCTCTCTGCCGCTAGAGCATGGAGCCCCACCTGGGGAGACATGCAGGGAAGGAGCCCCCTCCCCATCCGGATCTCTCTGCCGCAGAGCATGAGGCCCCACCTGGGGAGACATCCAGGGAAGGAGCCCCCTCCCCATCCGAAGTCTCTCTGCCCCAGAGCATGGAGCCCCACCTGGGGAGACATGCAGGGAAGGAAGCCCCTCCCCATCCGGATCTCTCTGCCCCAGAGCATGAGGCCCCACCTGGGGAGACATCCAGGGAAGAAGCCCCCCCTCCCCACCCGGGTCTCTCTGCCCCAGAGCATGGAGCCCCACCTGGGGAGACATCCAGGGAAGGAGCCCCCCTCCCCATCCGGATCTCTCTGCCGCAGAGCATGAGGCCCCACCTGGGGAGACATCCAGGGAAGGAGCCCCCCCTCCCCATCCGGGTCTCTCTCTGCCCCAGAGCATGGAGCCCCACCTGGGGAGACATGCAGGGAAGGAGCCCCCATCCCCAGCCGGAGGTGCTCCTCCCAAAGCAGGCCTTTATATTTTTGATTTTTTTTTTTTTTTTAAAGAGGCCAAAGGTCAAGCCTTTACTGCACAGAGCCACTGTGGGGAGTGGAAAAATGACAAAGTCTTTTCACCAGTAAACCTGCAGAAGCCCTAGAGGTGTAGGGCTTCGGCAGGTTTCCCCGTCAAAACCACTGTGGGGAGTGGAAAAATGACAAAGTCTTTTCACCAGTAAACCTGCAGAAGCCCTAGAGGTGTAGGGCTTCGGCAGGTTTCCCCGTCAAAACCACTGTGGGGAGTGGAAAAATGACAAAGTCTTTTCACCAGTAAACCTGCAGAAGCCCTAGAGGTGTAGGGCTTCGGCAGGTTTCCCCGTCAAAACCACTGTGGGGAGTGGAAAAATGACAAAGTCTTTTCACCAGTAAACCTGCAGAAGCCCTAGAGGTCACCAGCTTGCACAGTTTTCCCGTTTCAAGGAGTTTACCCCTGTTTCGCAAGCTACCATCGGCACGATTTCAGAAACCCAGTTTTTAAGAGGAGCGGCTGAAAATTCTTCTAAGTCCACACCTCCAGGGCTACTGGACAGACAGCTTCCCCGCGACCGAGGTGCCTCGGCCGGGCAGAGCAGAGGGGGCTGTCGGCCTCCGGACTACCAGGGCCACGAGTACCAGGTGAGGCAGGGGCTCCTCGGCGTCGGTTTACCCGGCCAGGGTGGCTCTTCCCGGCTTGACTTCCAGAGGCGTCCCGACCGCCGGAGTCAAGCCGGTGGGCTCTACCCGCACGGTGGTTCTCGGAGTCTGCCCGACCAGGGTGGCTCTTCCCGGGCTGGGCGAGAGGCTTGGGGCCCCCCATGACGGTGGTTCTCCGCTTCGCTGAACGACTCCCGGAGGTGACAGGGGCTTACGGGGTCGGTCTGCCCGACCAGGGTGGCTCTTCCGGGCTGGGCGAGGGGCGGGGCCCCCGCGACGGTGGTTCTCGCTTCACGGAACGACTCCCAGAGGTGACAGGGGCTTACGGGGTCGGTCTGCCCGACCAGGGTGGCTCTTCCCGGGCTGTGCGAGGGCTTGGGGTGCCCCCGCACTCTGGTTCTCCGCTTCAGCGGAACTACTCCCGAGGTGACAGGGGCTTACGGGGGTCGGTCTGCCCGACCAGGGTGGCTCTTCCCGGCTGTGCGAGGGGCTTGGGGTGCCCCCACTTGCGGTGGTTCTCCGCTCGCTGAAGCGACTCCCAGAGGTGACAGGGGCTTACGGGGGTCGGTCTGCCCGACCAGGGTGGCTCTTCCCGGGCTGTGCGAGGGGCCGGGGGGCCCCCCGCACGGTGGTTCTCCGCTTCCGCGGAACGACTCCCAGAGGTGACAGGGGCTTACGGGGGTCGGTCTGCCCGACCAGGGTGGCTCTTCCCGGGCTGTGCGAGGGGCTTGGGGTGCCCCCCGCACTCTGGTTCTCCGCTTCAGCGGAACTACTCCCGGAGGTGACAGGGGCTTACGGGGGTCGGTCTGCCCGACCAGGGTGGCTCTTCCCGGGCTGTGCGAGGGGCTTGGGGTGCCCCCCGCACTCTGGTTCTCCGCTTCAGCGGAACTACTCCCGGAGGTGACAGGGGCTTCCGGGGGTCGGTCTGCCCGACCAGGGTGGCTCTTCCCGGCTGTGCGAGGGGCTTGGGGTGCCCCCGCACTCTGGTTCTCCGCTTCAGCGGAACTACTCCCGGAGGTGACAGGGGCTTACGGGGGTCGGTCTGCCCGACCAGGGTGGCTCTTCCCGGGCTGTGCGAGGGGCTTGGGGTGCCCCCGCACTCTGGTTCTCCGCTTCAGCGGAACTACTCCCGGAGGTGACAGGGGCTTCCGGGGGTCGGTCTGCCCGACCAGGGTGGCTCTTCCCGGGCTGTGCGAGGGGCTTGGGGTGCCCCCGCACGGTGGTTCTCCGCTTCCGCGGAACGACTCCCG
>JALXJV020000035.1:7269-9769 GCA_024633595.2 Lepomis macrochirus | reverse complement strand
AAAATAATCAGAAATATTTCAAAGTCCACACCTCCGGAGGGGTGATGGCGGCGGGTTGCGGCCGAAAACAAGCTCTCATCCCCGGCGCTGCACTCATCGAGGTCCCCTGGCTCTCTGGAAGTCCATCAGAGTACCAGGGGCTAAAAAATAATCAGAAATATTTCAAAGTCCACACCTCCGGAGGGGTGATGGCGCGGGTTGCGCCGAAAACAAGCTCTCATCCCCGGCGCTGCACTCATCGAGGTCCCCTGGCTCTCTGGAAGTCCATCAGAGTACCAGGGGCGCAAAAAATAATCAGAAATATTTCAAAGTCCACACCTCCGGAGGGGTGATGGCGGCGGTGGCGGCCGAAAACAAGCTCTCATCCCCGGCGCGCACTCATCGAGGTCCCCCCTGGCTCTCTGGAAGTTCATCAGAGTACCAGGGCGCTAAAAAATAATCAGAAATATTTCAAAGTCCACACCTCCGAGAGGGGGTGATGGCGCGGTTGGCGCCGAAAACAAGCTCTCATCCCCGGCGCTGCACTCCATCGAGGTCCCCTGGCTCTCTGGAAGTCCATCAGAGTACCAGGGCGCGAAAAAAATATAAAACAAAGAAAAATATATCCACACCTCAGAGTACCAGGACCACTTAACTGCTAAACGGTGTACCAGGACCACGAACTGCTAAACGGTGTACCAGGACCACTTAACTGCTGAACGGTGTACCAGGACCACTGAACTGCTGAACGGTGTACCAGGACCACGTAACTGCTGAACGGTGTACCAGGACCACGAACTGCTAAACGGTGTACCAGGACCACGAACTGCTGAACGGTGTACCAGGACCACGTAACTGCTAAACGGTGTACCAGGACCACTAACTGCTGAACGGTGTACCAGGACCACGTAACTGCTAAACGGTGTACCAGGGCACGAAACTCTGTCGCAGGCGGTTATGGGTCTGTAACCCCGGGGGGGAGTGCTTAAGAGTGGGTACGCAGGTTCGGCCGGTGGGCCAGGTTCCTGGAGGGTTCATCCAGGGAAGGAGCCCCCCTCCCCATCCGGGTCTCTCTGCCCCAGAGCATGGAGCCCCACCTGGGGAGACATCCAGGGAAGGGAGCCCCTCCCCATCCGGGTCTCTCTGCCCCAGAGCATGGAGCCCCACCTGGGAGACATCGAGGGAAGGGAGCCCCTCCCCATCCGGGTCTCTGCCCCAGAGCATGGAGCCCCACCTGGGGAGACATGCAGGGAAGGAGCCCCTCCCCATCCGGGATCTCTGCCGCAGAGCATGAGGCCCCACCTGGGAGACATCGAGGGAAGGAGCCCCTCCCCATCCGGGTCTCTCTGCCGCAGAGCATGGAGCCCCACCTGGGGAGACATGCAGGGAAGGAGCCCCTCCCCATCCGGGATCTCTCTGCCGCAGAGCATGAGGCCCCACCTGGGGAGACATCCAGGGAAGGAGCCCCCTCCCCATCCGGAAGTCTCTCTGCCCCAGAGCATGGAGCCCCACCTGGGGAGACATGCAGGGAAGGAGCCCCTCCCCATCCGGGATCTCTCTGCCCCAGAGCATGAGGCCCCACCTGGGGAGACATCCAGGGAAGAAGCCCCTCCCCACCCGGGTCTCTCTGCCCCAGAGCATGGAGCCCCACCTGGGAGACATCCAGGGAAGGAGCCCCTCCCCATCCGGATCTCTCTGCCGCAGAGCATGAGGCCCCACCTGGGGAGACATCCAGGGAAGGGAGCCCCCCTCCCCATCCGGGCTCTCTCTGCCCCAGAGCATGGAGCCCCACCTGGGAGACATGCAGGAAGGAGCCCCCATCCCCAGCCGGGAGGTGCTCCTCCCAAAGCAGGCCTTTATATTTTTGATTTTTTTTTTTTTAAAGAGGCCAAAGGTCAAGCCTTTACTGCACAGAGCCACTGTGGGGAGTGGAAAATGACAAAGTCTTTTCACCAGTAAACCTGCAGAAGCCCTAGAGGTGTAGGGCTTCGCAGGTTTCCGCCAAAACCACTGTGGGGAGTGGAAAATGACAAAGTCTTTTCACCAGTAAACCTGCAGAAGCCCTAGAGGTGTAGGGCTTCGCAGGTTTCCGCCAAAACCACTGTGGGGAGTGGAAAATGACAAAGTCTTTTCACCAGTAAACCTGCAGAAGCCCTAGAGGTGTAGGGCTTCGCAGGTTTCCGCCAAAACCACTGTGGGGAGTGGAAAATGACAAAGTCTTTTCACCAGTAAACCTGCAGAAGCCCTAGAGGTCACCAGCTTGCACAGTTTTCCCGCTTCAAGGAGTTTACCCCTGTTTCGCAAGCTACCATCGGCACGCATTTCAGAAACCCAGTTTTAAGAGGAGCCGAGCTGAAAATTCTTCTAAGTCCACACCTCCAGGGCTACTGGACAGACAGCTTCCCTCACGACCGAGGTGCCTCGGCCGGCAGAGCAGAGGGGCTGTCGGCCTCCGGACTACCAGGGCCACGAAAGTACCAGGTGAGGCAGGGCCTCGCGCCGGTTTACCCGCCAGGGTGGC
>JALXJV020000034.1:307699-441276 GCA_024633595.2 Lepomis macrochirus | reverse complement strand
TATTGAGAGTAACCGTGGCAACACAGCTGTAGCCTGTTTAACTCAAGTTTACCTGATGGACCGTCGTGCAGTTTTACGCGCTCTGGCGTGTGAACTCCCTCCTGATCAAAACAGTAACAGATTGTGGAAACTCCAAACAGCGAGGATCCGTCTCTCTTCAGCGATCTCTGCTGCGCCACCACGAACAAAAAAGGTCAAGACCATTCAATTCAACGGCAGGCGGGTGTAGCGTGAGGCGAGCACCTACACTTTGTGTATTTAACAGTACATTTAAATTGTTGTGTAAAAGTACTCAAACACAGAACTGTGATGGTAAACTTGGTCCAATCAGCAAAGCCGTCTGGATGGCTGCACCACACTGTTGGTTCCGCGAGGTCACTGAGGTTCTGTGAAGTTTGGAAACACGAGTCAGAGGAGGTTAACTCCCGCATGGCGTCTGCGGTATCGGCTTCAGCATTGCCGTCGCAGGCGCTGCAGTCACATCGCAGAGAACAGCGCCCAGCAGGTCAAAATCACTCCTCAGCTTTTACTGCTTCATACAAAGGAAAACTCCTCAGTTCACATTTACAACACAGGTGACTTTGATTTAAGGGTTCGTGGACACACAACCACCAATCACAAGCAAGCCCGCCCGTTACCTGTCAACTACATCTTGACACTGAGCGATGATGATGTTATTTTAAAATATGTTTCAAGGATGATGAAGGTGTGTGTGTGTGTGTGTGTAGGCTGCAGGTGGCGGGAGCTCTGTATTACTGGAACAACGGAAGTACATCATGAGTCTGATCAGTGACAACGCCGCCAAGATCCTCCCCATCATGTTCCCCGCCCTCTACAAGAACTCCAAGAGCCACTGGAACAAGTAACACACACACACACACACACACACACACTAACACACACACGCACGCACGCACACGCACACACAGTCACAGGGTGACTCCCTGCTGGGGGACACCAGGACTCCACAGAGTCGGCTGTGACGCTCTGAGCGACACACTTGTTAGATTCAGGTAAAGTTTTGAGTTTCACTCAGAAGAGTCTGATTAACGAGCTGCTCTGAGGTTAATTAACCTAAATGAATCAGACGGGTTTTGGTGGATCAGCAGACGTCAGGTGTTGTAGGTGGATCAGAAGGTTTGAGCAGGAGCTCAGGTGGAGATGAGTTCCTCTGCTGTGGCAGTAAAGGTAATGAAGGCAGTGAACCCTGAGAGCCTGTGACAGGGAGGCTGCAGGGCTTTTATTGTGAAACTCTGGAGGAAGTCTGACAGGACTGTTGGAGGAAGCGATGTGTTCACGTGAGCTGGGAATGAAAGCGCCTTAAATGAGCTGCGTCAGGTGATTACAGTGCACGTTGGATGGCGCAGCAGGCGGAGGCTCTAACAGAACCTCCTCTGGTTCCTCCTCAGAACCATCCACGGGCTGATCTACAACGCTCTGCAAGCTCTTTCATGGAGATGAACCAGAAGCTGTTCGGACGACTGCACGCAGCAGTACAAGGTCGAGAAGCAAAAGTAACACACACACACCTGTTCACCTGTTCACCTGTTCACCTGTTCACCTGTTCACCTTCCTGCAGGTGTGACCGAGTGTCTTTGTGTCTGCAGAGAGAAATACAAGCTGAAGGAGAGAGAGGAGGTCTGGCACAAGATAGAGGAGCTGGCCCGACAGAACCCACAGGTACTCTGTCCTCACTGCGTGTCCTCACCTGTGTGTCCTCGCCTGTGTCTCCTCGCCTGTGTCTCCTCTCCTGTGTGTCCTCGCCTGTGTCTCCTCTCCTGTGTGTCCTCACCTGTGTGTCCTCTCCTGTGTGTCCTCGCCTGTGTCTCCTCTCCTGTGTGTCCTCACCTGTGTGTCCTCGCCTGTGTCTCCTCTCCTGTGTGTCCTCTCCTGTGTGTCCTCGCCTGTGTCTCCTCTCCTGTGTGTCCTCTCCTGTGTGTCCTCACCTGTGTCTCCTCTCCTGTGTGTCCTCTCCTGTGTGTCCTCACCTGTGTCTCCTCTCCTGTGTGTCCTCACCTGTGTGTCCTCGCCTGTGTCTCCTCTCCTGTGTGTCCTCACCTGTGTGTCCTCGCCTGTGTCTCCTCTCCTGTGTGTCCTCTCCTGTGTGTCCTCACCTGTGTCTCCTCTCCTGTGTGTCCTCACCTGTGTGTCCTCGCCTGTGTCTCCTCTCCTGTGTGTCCTCTCCTGTGTCTCCTCTCCTGTGTGTCCTCGCCTGTGTCTCCTCTCCTGTGTCTCCTCGCCTGTGTCTCCTCTCCTGTGTGTCCTCACCTGTGTCTCCTCTCCTGTGTGTCCTCACCTGTGTGTCCTCTCCTGTGTCTCCTCTCCTGTGTGTCCTCTCCTGTGTCTCCTCTCCTGTGTGTCCTCTCCTGTGTGTCCTCTCCTGTGTCTCCTCTCCTGTGTGTCCTCTCCTGTGTCTCCTCTCCTGTGTGTCCTCACCTGTGTGTCCTCTCCTGTGTCTCCTCACCTGTGTCTCCTCTCCTGTGTCTCCTCTCCTGTGTGTCCTCACCTGTGTGTCCTCTCCTGTGTCTCCTCACCTGTGTCTCCTCACCTGTGTGTCCTCTCCTGTGTCTCCTCTCCTGTGTGTCCTCTCCTGTGTCTCCTCACCTGTGTGTCCTCACCTGTGTCTCCTCTCCTGTGTGTCCTCACCTGTGTGTCCTCTCCTGTGTCTCCTCTCCTGTGTGTCCTCACCTGTGTCTCCTCACCTGTGTGTCCTCTCCTGTGTGTCCTCACCTGTGTGTCCTCTCCTGTGTCTCCTCTCCTGTGTCTCCTCTCCTGTGTGTCCTCACCTGTGTGTCCTCTCCTGTGTCTCCTCACCTGTGTCTCCTCACCTGTGTGTCCTCTCCTGTGTCTCCTCTCCTGTGTGTCCTCTCCTGTGTCTCCTCACCTGTGTGTCCTCACCTGTGTCTCCTCTCCTGTGTGTCCTCACCTGTGTGTCCTCTCCTGTGTCTCCTCTCCTGTGTGTCCTCTCCTGTGTCTCCTCTCCTGTGTGTCCTCACCTGTGTGTCCTCTCCTGTGTCTCCTCTCCTGTGTGTCCTCACCTGTGTCTCCTCACCTGTGTGTCCTCTCCTGTGTCTCCTCTCCTGTGTGTCCTCTCCTGTGTCTCCTCACCTGTGTGTCCTCTCCTGTGTCTCCTCACCTGTGTGTCCTCACCTGTGTGTCCTCTCCCGTGTGTCCTCACCTGTGTGTCCTCTCCTGTGTCTCCTCACCTGTGTGTCCTCACCTGTGTGTCCTCTCCTGTGTGTCCTCACCTGTGTGTCCTCTCCTGTGTCTCCTCACCTGTGTGTCCTCACCTGTGTGTCCTCTCCTGCGTGTCCTCTCCTGTGTGTCCTCACCTGTGTGTCCTCTCCTGTGTCTCCTCACCTGTGTGTCCTCTCCTGTGTGTCCTCACCTGTGTCTCCTCTCCTGCGTGTCCTCACCTGTGTGTCCTCTCCTGTGTCCTCACCTGTGTCTCCTCTCCTGCGTGTCCTCGCCTGTTTATTGTCTCATGAACACTTTGTTTTTATTATTATATTTCCGTGACTACGTGTTCCTGTCTTTCAGAGCAATAAGCTCCACCCCCTCCGCCCTGGACTCCACCCACAGGAAGAGGTTTGTGTTTCTGAATTAAAAGGGGGCGTGGTCTCTACATCTGCGCCTGTTACTGTAAGAGTGTTGCATTATGGGTGTAGCCTTACTGTTGCTAAGCTAGTGAGTTTCTCTCTGTCGGCTCAGGTTACAAATTCTTTGTTATTATTTAGTTGTAACATGTAAAGACTTGATGTGTCTGCAGTACATGATGTACAGCTGACAGCACCACTGTGGCTGTGTACTCCATGGAGACAGAGACGCCAACAGCTGAAGACATCCAGCTGCTGAAGAAGACCGTGGAGAGCGAGGCCTCACAGGTACGGTCGGTCGGTCGGTCGGTCGGTCGGTCGGTCGACCAACCAACCAGCCAGTCGGTCAGTCAGTCTTGCTTCTCTGACCCGGTCTCTCTCTGCCCCCTCCCTCAGGGTATGAAGGGACCTGAAGAAGGACAAGGTCCTGATGAGGAGGAAGTCGGAGCTGCCGCAGGACGCCTACACCATCAAAGCTCTGGAGGCTCACAAGAGAGCCGAGGAGTACCTGACAGCCAATCAGGAGGCTCTCTGACCGGGGGAGGCGGTCCCTTCTGAGCCCGACTCCACCCCCCTCCTGTCCGTCTCTCTGGGGAGGAAGTTGAAGCTGTCGTGGAGAAACTGGTCTGGGGTCAGATCTGGACTAAAACAAAAAACAAAGCCGCCTCTGGCCCCCGGGCCGCTTAACGAGCGGGACTCTGTAGAGCTGTTTCAGCGTCAGTGGTCATGTGACGATGACATCATCCACTTCATCAGCTTCAAACTCACAAACAGCCTGCAGGCGGCACAAAGACTGGAGGTCCCTGAACGCATCACCACCGGGCCTTTTCCACTTCGGGAACCGAACCACCTGTGAATGAATGTTTCCGTCTCCTTCCAGAACCTTCCAGGTCCAGGTCCTGTGAAGCTCCAGGTTTCAGGGCGTTGAGTTCCTGCAGTGGAAAAGAGTCCCAACGCATCTCCTCTGTCCTGTGACACCTGAACGCAGCACAGACGAGTTCACTGACTCGCCCAGTCCTCCGGCAGCAGCTTCACCCCAGAGCCCCGCCCCCTCCACCCGACCTGACCAATCACCTGTCAGCATGGATCCGAGCTGGACTCTGAAGCGGCTTCACACGGACCGATGATGATGAGGAGGAGGAGGAGGAGACACAGTGAATGTAGACGCCCAATCAGCTTTCAGCAGAACCAGGAGGAAGTTTGATTTATTTCCTGTTTTGTTTGTTTTGATGTTTGTCGTCATGATGTCATCGAGTTTAGACCAATGAGAGAAGTCGTTTGCATGACCAAACCTTTTATTTTGTCGTTCGTCCAAACACGTAAAGAACAAAAACCCTCGAATCTGAAGAGGTCAACACCAAACTGCCCGTGATGTGTTCAGGGCCTGTGGGAAATTATGCAGACTGAAATAAGCTTCTGGTCTGAAAAGTAACCGGTTTCAGTGAGTCCAGAGATGCTGTCACTTTATCTTTATTTCACTAATCAGAGCAGCGAAGTCACTTCCTGCGTCTCGTTTCACATTAAAGCTTTACACGGGCCGACCGCATGGATGCTTTTATTGTGAAGTACCTACAGGAAACGGGTTGTGTCGCAGACGTCAGACAGCAGAACTTCACTGCTGTCGTTAAAAGGAAGTTTTCAATCAGACGCATCAGGATCAGCCACTTCCTGTCACTGATTAACTGCGTCTGTAAATGCGTCTGCAGGCTCGACCCGAGTCCAGCGCCGTTAGTCCGGCGGTCTGGATCAGTTCCACGCGGCCGCCGTCGGAGCTGCGGACGGTTCAGACGTGTCGCTGGTCGCTGTGCTAAAGAAACGCTGCAGCTGCAGAACCAAACTAAATGTTTCACACACAAACACACGTGTGTGTCTTTAAATATAAAACTTTCATGTAACCGAACACTCCCATGATCCTTTGCTGCCGAACGCTGAGGATCGTTCCGTTTTCGTTTCACCGTCAGACTTGTTTTCACTAACTGCAGCAGAAACGAAGTTTAAATCACTAAAGAAAACTACAAACGCCATTAAAGTGCATTTTCCTTCAAACGCCGTCCGCTTAACGTTAAAGAAAAAACTTCGTGTCGCCAGGACGAAAGCTCAGTGACCTGAGAGAAACGACCTTTGTGACGTGAAATCGCCAGATGTTGTCAGCGGCGACGAGCTGAATAAATATTCCAGCTTCAACAATCCGAGAGACAGAGTGTTCGGTCTGAGCGTGAATCTGTTCGCCGTTCTTGTTTTGACTAACGAAGCATTTCCTCGTGTAACCGTGTAACCTCGCTGCTTTACTGAACTCAGCGGTGACGCTTGAACGCACCGCGGCGCAGAAACAATCCTCCGTATGAAAACACTCGCCAGGCGGCGTGGTGCCCCGCCTGCAGTTATTGACGCCTTGTATATTGTCATGTGTTTCGACTTGTGGCCACGCCCCCTCTCGCCGCCAGGCCACATCCCACTGCAACGCTTAAGCCCCTCCCCCTTCATTTTATTTCTTTATTCTTATGTTCTAGCCAGCTGGTTTTTGTTGCATGTGGTCTTCAACTCACCATCCCGTGAATCGCTGTCAATGGAGACCATTCCTGTGGCGGGATAGCCCCGCCCACCCCTCGCCGCTGGACCAAACGGCCGCCACAGCTTCTACTGTCAATCAAACTGGAGTCTGGTTTTAATCAGAGTTGTTGTTGATGCGACGTGATCGTCACATCCGTTAAAGTGGAAGCTGTCAGCGAACCGCTCGCCTGAACCAAACTACATGGAGATTTCTAAGAATTTAAGGACAACCCTTCAGATTATAGTACGTGTAGTTCGGCGGGGGGCCGGAGCTGTAACAGTGTGTTTGTCCAGCGGCGCCACGTTTAGTGAAAGGAAACATGGCGGCGATCTGTCCACTCGACACTTACAAACCTGAACGCTGCTTCCTGTGGTCCTGTACATAATGTTGAACTTTATTTGTCGGAGCATTACATGGTATGAAAGTCTGATTTTGTACAGATGTTCATGTATGTACAGAACAAAATAAACAGAAATAAAGTGACATGTTTAACAAGCAGTGTGTCTCTTTCACCAACACACACGTTTAATCAGTAAGAACAAGGTTTCATTCAAAGGCGTTAAGGTGGAATGTGACTAAATACGCAACATTTTACACTGAAAAACCCAAACAGGAAGTTCACAGAGCGGCTGCACATAATTTATCTGCAGGATGATTTCTTGATTAATAATTTAGTTTTTAAAGAAAAGAAGCAAACATACTGTCACTAACTGATCTACTCTGAGGAGCACGTTTCAATTTCCCCAGAAACGTCGTCAGCGTCAAAATAATCTGACGGATTTAAATGATCCTCAAACAGAAACAGAACAAAGAGTTTGTAGGATTATGTTGTGACCTTTGATCCTGAACATTAAACAGTAACTTTTAAAAACAAACTTGCTCGGACGGTTTGAGGAGAAGGACGTTAGTCCGGCTGGAGTCCTGGTCTGAAGGTCTAACTGAACCTGGACCCAGGTGGTTTCACCCACTTTACAACTTAAATATGACTCGAGGCCTGAACCCGTTTAAAGGGATTCGACTCCTCAGAGCTGAGACGGGTCTGATTCTGTTCTCTGCTTTTCAAAGAGTTCAGAATCAGGAAAATCAGTTTTCACTGGACACACGAGAGTCTGAAGAAAAAAATCTTTTATCTATCGTCTAAAACAAAAATAAAATCTGAGACTGAACAACAAGACGACATTCAAGACCGCTCACTGTTCACACAGTCACCTTTATCCTGTCCCTCTGGCAGGTCAGTGAAGTGTTCATGGTGCTTTCAGGGTCTGTTCGAAGTGGTTGTGGTGCGGTCAGGGTCAGCAGAGAGTCAGTAGAGGTTGATGAAGCCGTGGCGGTGCGTTCAGGGTCAGTAGAGGTTGATGATGCTGTGGTGGTGCGTTCAGGGACAGTAGGGGTTGACGAAGCCATGGCGATGCGTTCAGGGTCAGCAGAGAGTCAGTAGGGGTTGATGAAGCCGTGGCGGTGCGTTCAGGGTCAGCAGAGAGTCAGTAGGGGTTGATGAAGCCGTGGCAGTGCTGCTCAGGGACAGTAGGGCTGACAAAGCCATGGCGATGCGCTCAGGGTCAGCAGAGAGTCAGTAGGGGTTGACGAAGCCGTGGCGGTGCGTTCAGGGTCAGCAGAGAGTCAGTAGGGGTTGACGAAGCCGTGGCGGTGCGTTCAGGGTCAGCAGAGAGTCAGTAGGGGTTGATGAAGCCGTGGCGGTGCCTTCAGGGACAGTAGGGGTTGACAAAGCCATGGCGATGCGTTCAGGGTCAGTAGAGAGTCAGTAGAGGTTGACAAAGCCATGGCGATGCGTTCAGGGTCAGTAGAGAGTCAGTAGAGGTTGATGACGCCGTGGTGGTGCGTTCAGGGACAGTATTGGTTGACGAAGCCATGGCGGTGCGTTCAGGGACAGTATAGAGTCAGTAGGGGTTGATGAAGCTGTGGCGGTGCGTTCAGGGACAGTATTGGTTGACGAAGCCATGGCGATGCGTTCAGGGTCAGCAGAGAGTCAGTAGGGCTGATGAAGCCGTGGGCGGTCTCGCTCAGGGACAGTAGGGCTGACAAAGCCATGGGCGATGCGCTCAGGGTCAGCAGAGAGTCAGTAGGGTTGACGGCCGCTGGCGGTGCGCTCAGGGTCAGCAGAGAGTCAGTAGGGGTTGACGAAGCCTGGCGGTGCTGCTCAGGGTCAGCAGAGAGTCAGTAGGGGTTGATGAAGCCGTGGCGGTGCCTTCAGGGACAGTAGGCGTTGACAAAGCCATGGCGATGCGCTCAGGGTCAGTAGAGAGTCAGTAGAGGTTGATGACGCCGCAGTGGTGCTGCCTCAGGGACAGTATTGGCTGACGGGCCATGGCGGTGCGTTCAGGGACAGTATAGAGTCAGTAGGGGTTGATGAAGCTGTGGCGGTGCGTTCAGGGACAGTATTGGTTGACGAAGCCATGGCGGTGCGTTCAGGGACAGTATAGAGTCAGTAGGGGTTGACGGCCATGGCGGTGCTGCTCAGGGACAGCTATAGAGTCAGGGGCTGATGACGCCGCGGTGGTGCTGCTCAGGGACAGTATTGGTTGACGAAGCCATGGCGGTGCGTTCAGGGACAGTATAGAGTCAGTAGGGGTTGACGAAGCCATGGCGGTGCGTTCAGGGACAGTATAGAGTCAGTAGGGGTTGATGACGCCGTGGTGGTGCGTTCAGGGACAGTATTGGCTGACGGCCATGGCTGGCTGCTCAGGGTCAGTAGAGAGTCAGTAGGGGTTGATGAAGCCGTGGCGGTGCGTTCAGGGACAGTAGAGAGTCAGTAGGGGTTGATGAAGCCGTGGCGGTGCGTTCAGGGACCGTTGATGTTGCCCCTGCGGGTGAGGCGCAGGGTGCCGGCGCTCTGCCGGCTCTGCAGCGTGCTCTGGACCATGTCCTTCCACTGGTCGTCTGAGATCTCTGTGGCCCACGACGGCACGGCCAGAGACGGCAACGCCACGGCCGCCATCGTCCTCTTCACCAGCTCCACGTGGTCTGCGGGGCGACAGGAAGTGATGTCAGTGGACAGGAAGTACATCTGGGAGGGGGGGTTGCACTGATCACACGTACTGATCTAAAGAATACCTGCGTCCATGGGGATGGAGGCTCGGCTCCTCTGGGCCGCCGCCCCCTCAGGGTCGTCCTCCCTCGCCGCCTCTGGGGCGGGAGCTTCAGGCAGGTGCAGACCCATCACCTGCAGGAGAGACAGTCGGGTGAGTCAAACTTGTCCTCCCCCTCAGACGCTGCCGGGCGCCTCAGACTGAACTCACCTGTATCCTGTGCTGCACCTGCTGCAGCTGCTCGGGTGGGGAGGGCTCCTCCTCCTCCCTCCCCTCTCCTCCCCGCTGCTGCCGCCGCTCAGGCCTTCAGGGTCCTGGTTCAGAGGCTGGTAATAATACCCTCCACTGTTCTCCTCCTCTTCCTCCTCCTCCTCCTCCTCTCCCTCCAGCTCCATCTCTCCCACCTCCTCCCCCTCCTCCTCCTCCCCCCCTCCCCCCCCCGCTCCACACGGGCAGCAGCGCTCCGCCGGCCGGACGCCGCTCCTCCCCAGCCTCGCCCTCGGAGTTTGGCAAGACTCTCTCCGGTCCCATCGTGGAGCTGCAAACTTCCATCCACGGACACACTGAGGGGGAGACGGGGGAGAGACGGGGGAGGGAGGGGGGAGAGATGGGTGTTAGCTTCAGACTGGAATAACCTGGAGCGGACAGGTGCAGGCAGGGCGCCAACCTGATCAGCAGGGAGCTGAAACAGCCTTTAATCAAACAGCTGCTGAACTTAAACACGTCTTGGCCTCTCCTGTCACCCACAGTGCTGAGTTTTACAGCTGCAGCTGCTGCACATGAACGCTACACCGTCTCACTTTTTCACTCCGCTCTGTGTCCTGTCAGGTTTCCTAGTGGACTAAAACAGATTTTATCATTCTGGCTCCTAAAGGTTCAAACTCCCATCTGCACTTTAGAAGATAAAATACCGATACTTTCCGTATCGCCTGGCAAATATCACGATACTACGCTGAGCTGCCCCCCCCTTCACGTAGAAACGCTGCCTACGCACAAAAAGGTTACGTACGCAGGTTTTCACGCACACGTGGGATGTATAACCGTCAGTGAACGTTTCACTGCAGATACTGAGCAGTTTATCGAAACCGGATCATGTCTGAACTCACTTTAAAGGTTTGAAATCAAACCGCACGTGAGGAGGAGATGATGAGTCACCTGTCAGCACTTCACCTGCCGTGTTTCACACTGCAGCTTCAGCTGCGGGGACATAAAGGATCAAATGTAAACCAGCAGCAGAGGCTCAGCTGGTTTACGTCACCTTCCCCCCACATCAGACTGAATTTAGCTCGCGAGCCGTTTCAGACTTCAGCTGATGGTTGAGTTCCAGCTCGTGCTCGCGGCAGTGAGCGCGCCTGCCGTCTCACCTAAACTGAACTAAAGTGTGGTGACCTAAAGCTGCTGCTCTTCATCCTCATCTTCATCCTCAGGACTGAAGCCGAACGTCGGCAGGTGATGAGAACACCTGCGGCAGCTAGCAGCTAACGAAGCTAGCTGCTAGCTGCTCCGTTTGTTTCTGACTGAGCTGGTTATTAAACTCTCTTCTTCTTCTTCTGCTTGTTGTTCCAGCGCGTGATGAAGAGGAGGAGGAAGAGGAGGAGGAAGCCTCCTCCTCAGGTGAGGTGTTCAGGTTCTTACCTGTCAGCTGTGTGTCTCTCTGTCGGAGCTGTTAGCCGCTGCTAGCTGCAGCAGCTGAGCACACTTCCGAGTACGTCACGACAAAAAAATGACGCGTGACGCCAAATAGATTTTTTTTTAAAATAAAGAACTTTATTAACAATTTACAAGATGGAGGAGACAACAAACACAGAAATCACATGACAAGACACATGAAACGACCGTCTGCTGCAGTCAGACAGAGTTTCTGAATAAAGATCTGAAAATATAAAATGATTTATGACAGAAATCATAACCAGGTGTAATAAAGATCAGTCCCTGAAAACAAATGAACAGAAAGGTGCTGCAGAGCTTTCAAACTCACATTTCATTTATTAACTGTATTTATTCAGTTTAGCTGAACGGAGGCTCAGCTCAGTGCTTCATTTCTTCATTCATCAGTTTCAGCTGCACAAAGTCCAGGAGCGTCACTTTGTGTAGAAACATGTTGGACATTTAAGGGTTAATTTTAGGGGTGTGATCAAACGCTTAGGAGACGTGATAATGCACAATAATGGGGTCATGATACTCCAAAGCTATTTAGAATATAATCTCTACGATTGGGGAGTCCCCACCCCCACACACACACATTCTAGAGACATTTTCTGCACCAAGTTTATTTATATGAAGGGAAAAGAAATTCACGTGGCTGGTTACAGATCAGAATATAAAAATATTATGTTATTTAATGTTACGGTGTGGTGTGGCGACTCTCTGGAAGAACAGGTGTTACTGAAAGGGAAACGGGGTTGAGGGAGTGGAGGTGAGGGAGAGGTGGACGCCGGGGAAACACGGGGAACTGAGAAGGCTGAGACAAGGGAGCCGGGGGCACTGGGGGCCGAGGAAGAGAGGAGGCATGGGGCGGAGCCGGGAGGACGCCGCGGAAGAGGTCCGAGGGGAGAGGGCAGGATGGCGAGCCAAGCCGACAGAACGAAGGAGGGAGGTGTGGGTCGTTGGCTGGGCTGAGGAGCGAGGGGAGATGGAGAGAGAGGACACAGGGCAGGAGACACAGGGAGGCAGGCAGAGTGCAGGGAAAACCAGAAACACTGACAAAAAAGGCAGAAGTAACCCAGGACACTCACCGTCAGCCGGGCTGCCACCACAACATGTGATGCAGTAATCAGAGTTACCTGTTTGGCCAACGCAGGTCTGTTTCTAATGTTTACATTGCATTTTCTTCACTCACTCATATCGTGAATGAGAAAGTAAAACTTTCTCACAGCCTTTTTATTTGTTATTTAACAGATTAACAGCTAATTTGCAGAAAACTTTTAGGAAATGCTTTCAGAAAGTGATGGGGACATGTCCCCAATGTCCCCAGTGTCCCCAGTGTAAACGACACCTATGACACCTGTGACACATTGGTCTTCTGATCCATATTCACTGTTTGGTGTAATCTGTTGACTCCTGACTCGCTCTCTCTCTCTCTCTCTCTCTCTCTCTCTCTCATGAACACTGCTGCACAAACCTGTCTAAAATTAGAATCCCCCCCCCTGTAATTTTTTGGGAAAAACTGGAAAGTACTAGTTACTTTTATCACCCCGTTATAACTACACTAACTGCACACTACACAAGTAGTGAGTGTGCAGCTTGTATAACAGTGTAAAGTAGCGAGTGTGCAGCGTGTATAACAGTGTAAAGTAGTGAGTGTACACCAGCGTGCAGCGTGTATAACAGTGTAAAGTAGCGAGCGTGCCGCTTGTATGACAGTGTAAAGTAGCGAGCGTGCAGCCTGTATAACAGTGTAAAGTAGCGAGCGTGCAGCCTGTATAACAGTGTAAAGTAGCGAGCGTGCAGCAGCGAGCGTGCAGCTTGTATAACAGTGTAAAGTAGCGAGCGTGCAGCCTGTATAACAGTGTAAAGTAGCGAGCGTGCCGCTTGTATGACAGTGTAAAGTAGCGAGCGTGCCGCTTTTATAACAGTGTAAAGTAGCGAGTGTGCAGCGTGTATAACAGTGTAAAGTAGTGAGTGTACACCAGCGTGCAGCGTGTATAACAGTGTAAAGTAGCGAGCGTGCAGCCTGTATAACAATGTAAAGTAGCGAGCGTGCAGCCTGTATAACAGTGTAAAGTAGCGAGCGTGCAGCAGCGAGCGTGCAGCTTGTATAACAGTGTAAAGTAGCGAGCGTGCAGCAGCGAGCGTGCAGCTAGTATAACAGTGTAAAGTAGCGAGCGTGCAGCCTGTATAACAGTGTAAAGTAGCGAGCGTGCAGCCTGTATAACAGTGTAAAGTAGCGAGCGTGCAGCTTGTATAACAGTGTAAAGTAGTTAGCGTGCCGCTTGTATGACAGTGTAAAGTAGCGAGCGTGCCGCTTGTATGACAGTGTAAAGTAGCGAGCGTGCCGCTTTTATAACAGTGTAAAGTAGTGAGTGTGCAGCGTGTATAACAGTGTAAAGTAGTGAGTGTACACCAGCGTGCAGCTTATATAACAGTGTAAAGTAGAGAGCGTGCAGCTTATATAACAGTGTAAAGTAGCGAGCGTGCCGCTTTTATAACAGTGTAAAGTAGCGAGCGTGCAGCTTGTATAACAGTGTCAAGTAGTTAGCGTGCAGCTTGTATAACAGTGTAAAGTAGTGAGTGTGCAGCGTGTATAACAGTGTAAAGTAGCGAGCGTGCAGCAGCGAGCGTGCAGCTTGTATAACAGTGTAAAGTAGCGAGCGTGCAGCCTGTATAACAGTGTAAAGTAGCGAGCGTGCAGCCTGTATAACAGTGTAAAGTAGCGAGCGTGCAGCTTATATAACAGTGTAAAGTAGAGAGCGTGCAGCTTATATAACAGTGTAAAAGTAGCGGCGTGCGGCTTTATAACAGTGTAAAGTAGCGAGCGTGCAGCTTGTATAACAGTGTCAAGTAGTTAGCGTGCAGCTTGTATAACAGTGTAAAGTAGCGAGCGTGCAGCCTGTATAACAGTGTAAAGTAGCGAGCGTGCAGCCTGTATAACAGTGTAAAGTAGCGGCGTGCAGCAGCGGCGTGCAGCAATATAACAGTGTAAAGTAGCGGCGTGCAGCCTGTATAACAGTGTAAAAGTAGCGGCGTGCAGCCTGTATAACAGTGTAAAGTAGCGAGCGTGCAGCTTGTATAACAGTGTAAAGTAGTTAGCGTGCAGCTTGTATAACAGTGTAAAAGTAGTTAGCGTGCAGCTTGTATAACAGTGTAAAGTAGTTAGCGTGCAGCTTGTATAACAGTGTAAAAGTAGTTGAGCGTGCAGCTTGTATAACAGTGTAAAAGTAGCGGCGTGCAGCTTGTATAACAGTGTAAAGTAGTTAGCGTGCAGCTTGTATAACAGTGTAAAGTAGTTAGCGTGCAGCTTGTATAACAGTGTAAAGTAGTTAGCGTGCAGCTTGTATAACAGTGTAAAGTAGTTAGCGTGCAGCTTGTATAACAGTGTAAAGTAGCGAGCGTGCAGCTTGTATAACAGTGTAAAGTAGCGAGCGTGCAGCTTGTATAACAGTGTAAAAGTAGCGGCGTGCAGCTAGCGTGCAGCATGTATAACAGTGTAAAGTAGCGGCGTGCAGCTTGTATAACAGTGTAAAGTAGCGGCGTGCAGCAGCGTGCAGCAATATAACAGTGTAAAGTAGCGGCGTGCAGCTTTTATAACAGTGTAAAGTAGCGGCGTGCAGCTTGTATAACAGTGTAAAGTAGCGGCGTGCAGCAGTATAACAGTGTAAAAGTAGCGGCGTGCAGCTTGTATAACAGTGTAAAGTAGCGGCGTGCAGCAGCGTGCAGCTATATAACAGTGTAAAGTAGCGGCGTTCAGCTTGTATAACAGTGTAAAAGTAGCGGCGTGCAGCTAGTATAACAGTGTAAAGTAGCGAGCGTGCAGCAGCGTGCAGCTTGTATAACAGTGTAAAGTAGCGAGCGTTCAGCTTGTATAACAGTGTAAAGTAGCGAGCGTGCAGCTTGTATAACAGTGTAAATTAGGAAGCGTACAGCTTGTATATCAGTGTAAAGTAGTGAACGTTGGTAATACTTTGCATAACTAATTATTACTTCTGTTAATTCAGTTAATAGTATTTGTTATTCAATTTTTTGCGGTAAAAACGTCTTTAAAGGCTTTTTAATCGCCCATCTGGGTCAAATGTTTTGAAAATGCTTTATGTACGACACAGCAGTTTGTTGCCTAACCAGGAGCCTTCCACCGAAGACTGACAGGAAGTCAGCCTCCTGCCAGCAGAGACCACAGGGTGACGTTTGTTGGTTATGATGAAATCAGCTCTATAAAATGTGTGAAATGTAGTTAACAAGTAATAAATTTGATGTTTTAAGAAAGTAATAAGGATGATAAATGATTGATAAACACTTGTTGAGTACACCCCTATACTTTTTGTAAATATGTGATTATATCTTGAAGAAATGACACTTTGCTACAGTGTAAAGTAGTGAGCGTGCAGCTTGTATAACAGTGTAAAGTAGTGAGTGTACAGCTTGTACAAGAGTGTAAATTAGCAAGCATACAGCTTGTCTATCATTGTAAAGTAGTGAGCGTTGCAGCTTTCATTATAACAGTGTAAAGTAGTGGCGTGCAGCTTGTATAACAGTGTAAAGTAGTGAGTGTACAGCTTATATAAAAGTGTAAAGTAGTGGCGTGCAGCTTGTACAAGAGTGTAAATTAGCAAACATACAGCTTGTCTATCATTGTAAAGTAGTGAGCGTGCAGCTTCGTTATAACAGTGTAAAGTAGTGAGCGTGCAGCTTGTATAACAGTGCAAAGTAGAGGCGTGCAGCCTGTATAACAGCGTAAAAGTAGCGGCGTTCAGCTTAATATAACAGCGTAAATTAGGAAGCGTGCAGCTTGTATAACAGTGTAAAAGTAGCGGCGTGCAGCTTGTATAACAGTGTAAAGTAGCGGCGTGCAGCTTGTATAACAGTGTAAAAGTAGCGGCGTTACAGCATGTATAACAGTGTAAAGTAGCGGCGTGCAGCTTGTATAACAGTGTAAAGTAGCGGCGTGCAGCTTGTATAACAGTGTAAAGTAGCGGCGTACAGCTTGTATAACAGTGTAAAGTAGCGGCGTGCAGCTTGTATAACAGTGTAAAGTAGCGAGCGTTCAGCTTGTATAACAGTGTAAAAGTAGCGGCGTGCAGCTTGTATAACAGTGTAAAAGTAGCGGCGTTCAGCTTGTATAACAGTGTAAAGTAGCGGCGTGCAGCTTGTATAACAGTGTAAAAGTAGCGGCGTTCAGCTTGTATAACAGTGTAAAGTAGCGGCGTGCAGCAGCGGCGTGCAGCTTATATAACAGTGTAAAGTAGCGAGCGTGCAGCCTGTATAACAGTGTAAAGTAGCGAGCGTGCAGCCTGTATAACAGTGTAAAGTAGCGAGCGTGCAGCTTGTATAACAGTGTAAAGTAGTTAGCGTGCCGCTTGTATGACAGTGTAAAGTAGCGAGCGTGCCGCTTGTATGACAGTGTAAAGTAGCGAGCGTGCCGCTTTTATAACAGTGTAAAGTAGTGAGTGTGCAGCGTGTATAACAGTGTAAAGTAGTGAGTGTACACCAGCGTGCAGCTTATATAACAGTGTAAAGTAGAAGGCGTGCAGCTTATATAACAGTGTAAAAGTAGCGGCGTGCAGCTTTATAACAGTGTAAAGTAGCGGCGTGCAGCTGTATAACAGTGTCAAGTAGTTAAGCGTGCAGCTTGTATAACAGTGTAAAGTAGTGAAGTGTGCAGCGTGTATAACAGTGTAAAGTAGCGGCGTGCAGCAGCGGCGTGCAGCTTAATATAACAGTGTAAAGTAGCGGCGTGCAGCCTGTATAACAGTGTAAAGTAGCGGCGTGCAGCCTGTATAACAGTGTAAAGTAGCGGCGTGCAGCTTATATAACAGTGTAAAGTAGAGAGCGTGCAGCTTATATAACAGTGTAAAGTAGCGGCGTGCGGCTTTATAACAGTGTAAAAGTAGCGGCGTGCAGCTGTATAACAGTGTCAAGTAGTTAGCGTGCAGCTTGTATAACAGTGTAAAGTAGCGAGCGTGCAGCCTGTATAACAGTGTAAAGTAGCGAGCGTGCAGCCTGTATAACAGTGTAAAGTAGCGAGCGTGCAGCAGCGAGCGTGCAGCTTGTATAACAGTGTAAAGTAGCGGCGTGCAGCCTGTATAACAGTGTAAAGTAGCGGCGTGCAGCTTGTATAACAGTGTAAAAGTAGTTGGCGTGCAGCTTGTATAACAGTGTAAAAGTAGTTAGCGTGCAGCTTGTATAACAGTGTAAAGTAGGTAGCGTGCAGCTTGTATAACAGTGTAAAGTAGTTAGCGTGCAGCTTGTATAACAGTGTAAAAGTAGCGGCGTGCAGCTTGTATAACAGTGTAAAGTAGTTAAGCGTGCAGCTTGTATAACAGTGTAAAGTAGTTAGCGTGCAGCTTGTATAACAGTGTAAAGTAGTTAGCGTGCAGCTTGTATAACAGTGTAAAGTAGTTAGCGTGCAGCTTGTATAACAGTGTAAAGTAGCGAGCGTGCAGCTTGTATAACAGTGTAAAGTAGCGAGCGTGCAGCTTGTATAACAGTGTAAAGTAGCGAGCGTGCAGCAGCGTGCAGCTTGTATAACAGTGTAAAGTAGCGGCGTGCAGCTTGTATAACAGTGTAAAGTAGCGGCGTGCAGCAGCGTGCAGCTATATAACAGTGTAAAGTAGCGGCGTGCAGCTTTATAACAGTGTAAAAGTAGCGGCGTGCAGCTTGTATAACAGTGTAAAGTAGCGGCGTGCAGCTTGTATAACAGTGTAAAGTAGCGGCGTGCAGCTTGTATAACAGTGTAAAGTAGCGGCGTGCAGCAGCGTGCAGCAATATAACAGTGTAAAAGTAGCGGCGTTCAGACTTGTATAACAGTGTAAAAGTAGCGAGCGTGCAGCTTGTATAACAGTGTAAAGTAGCGAGCGTGCAGCTTGTATAACAGTGTAAATTAGGAAGCGTACAGCTTGTATATCAGTGTAAAGTAGTGAACGTTGGTAATACTTTGCATAACTAATTATTACTTCTGTTAATTCAGTTAATAGTATTTGTTATTCAATTTTTTGCGGTAAAAACGTCTTTAAAGGCTTTTTAATCGCCCATCTGGGTCAAATGTTTTGAAAATGCTTTATGTACTGTTATTCTAAAATATTTAGAATAACAGATGATGACACAGCAGTTTGTTGCCTAACCAGGAGCCTTCCACCGAAGACTGACAGGAAGTCAGCCTCCTGCCAGCAGAGACCACAGGGTGACGTTTGTTGGTTATGATGAAATCAGCTCTATAAAATGTGTGAAATGTAGTTAACAAGTAATAAATTTGATGTTTTAAGAAAGTAATAAGGATGATAAATGATTGATAAACACTTGTTGAGTACACCTATACTTTTGTAAATATGTGATTATATCTTGAAGAAATGACACTTTGCTACAGTGTAAAGTAGTGGCGTGCAGCTTGTATAACAGTGTAAAGTAGTGAGTGTACAGCTTGTACAAGAGTGTAAATTAGCAAGCATACAGCTTGTCTATCATTGTAAAGTAGTGAGCGATTACAGCTTCATTATAACAGTGTAAAGTAGTGGCGTGCAGCTTGTATAACAGTGTAAAGTAGTGAGTGTACAGCTTATATAAAAGTGTAAAGTAGTGAGCGTGCAGCTTGTACAAGAGTGTAAATTAGCAAGCATACAGCTTGTCTATCATTGTAAAGTAGTGAGCGTGCAGCTTCATTATAACAGTGTAAAGTAGTGAGCGTGCAGCTTGTATAACAGTGCAAAGTAGAGAGCGTGCAGCCTGTATAACAGCGTAAAGTAGCGAGCGTTCAGCTTGTATAACAGCGTAAATTAGGAAGCGTGCAGCTTGTATAACAGTGTAAAGTAGCGGCGTGCAGCTTGTATAACAGTGTAAAGTAGCGGCGTGCAGCTTGTATAACAGTGTAAAGTAGCGGCGTGCAGCTTGTATAACAGTGTAAAGTAGCGGCGTACAGCTTGTATAACAGTGTAAAGTAGCGGCGTGCAGCTTGTATAACAGTGTAAAGTAGCGGCGTGCAGCTAGTATAACAGTGTAAAGTAGCGGCGTACAGCTTGTATAACAGTGTAAAGTAGCGGCGTGCAGCTTGTATAACAGTGTAAAGTAGCGGCGTTCAGCTTGTATAACAGTGTAAAAGTAGTGGCGTGCAGCTTGTATAACAGTGTAAAGTAGCGGCGTGCAGCTTGTATAACAGTGTAAAGTAGCGGCGTTCAGCTTGTATAACAGTGTAAAGTAGTGGCGTGCAGCATGTATAACAGTGTAAAGTAGTGAGTGTACAGCAGCGTGCAGCTTGTATAACAGTGTAAATTAGAGGCGTACAGCTTGTATATCAGTGTAAAAGTAGCGGCGTGCAGCTTGTATAACAGTGTAAAGTAGCGGCGTGCAGCAGCGTGCAGCAATATAACAGTGTAAAGTAGCGGCGTTCAGCTTGTATAACAGTGTAAAGTAGCGGCGTGCAGCTTGTATAACAGTGTAAAGTAGCGAGCGTGCAGCAGCGTGCAGCTTAGTATAACAGTGTAAAAGTAGCGGCGTTCAGCTTGTATAACAGTGTAAAAGTAGCGGCGTGCAGCTTGTATAACAGTGTAAATTAGGAAGCGTACAGCTTGTATATCAGTGTAAAGTAGTGAACGTTGGTAATACTTTGCATAACTAATTATTACTTCTGTTAATTCAGTTAATAGTATTTGTTATTCAATTTTTTGCGGTAAAAACGTCTTTAAAGGCTTTTTAATCGCCCATCTGGGTCAAATGTTTTGAAAATGCTTTATGTACTGTTATTATAAAATATTTAGAATAACAGATGGCGACCTAACAGTTTGTTGCCTAACCAGGAGCCTTCCACCGAAGACTGACAGGAAGTCAGCCTCCTGCCAGCAGAGACCACAGGGTGACGTTTGTTGGTTATGATGAAATCAGCTCTATAAAATGTGTGAAATGTAGTTAACAAGTAATAAATTTGATGTTTTAAGAAAGTAATAAGGATGATAAATGATTGATAAACACTTGTTGAGTACACCCCTATACTTTTTGTAAATATGTGATTATATCTTGAAAAATTGACACTTTGCTACAGTGTAAAGTAGTGAGCGTGCAGCTTGTATAACAGTGTAAAGTAGTGAGTGTACAGCTTGTACAAGAGTGTAAATTAGCAAGCATACAGCTTGTCTATCATTGTAAAGTAGTGAACGTGCAGCTTGTATAACAGCGTAAAGTAGCGAGCGTGCAGCCTGTATAACAGCGTAAATTAGGAAGCGTGCAGCTTGTATAACAGTGTAAAGTAGCGAGCGTGCAGCTTGTATAACAGTGTAAAGTAGCGGCGTGCAGCTTGTATAACAGCGTAAAGTAGCGGCGTGCAGCTTGTATAACAGTGTAAAGTAGCGGCGTGCAGCTTGTATAACAGCGTAAAAGTAGCGGCGTTCAGCTTGTATAACAGCGTAAAGTAGAAGCGTGCAGCTTGTATAACAGCGTAAAGTAGCGGCGTTCAGCTTGTATAACAGCGTAAATTAGAGGCGTGCAGCTTGTATAACAGTGTAAAGTAGCGGCGTGCAGCTTGTATAACAGTGTAAAGTAGCGGCGTGCAGCTTGTATAACAGTGTAAAAGTAGCGGCGTGCAGCTTGTATAACAGTGTAAAGTAGCGAGCGTTCAGCTTGTATAACAGTGTAAAGTAGTGAGCGTGCAGCTTGTATAACAGTGTAAAGTAGTGAGTGTACAGCAGCTTGCAGCTTGTATAACAGTGTAAAAGTAGCGGCGTGCAGCTTGTATAACAGTGTAAAGTAGTGAGGTGTACAGCTTATATAAAAGTGTAAAGTAGCGGCGTGCAGCTCTTATAACAGTGTAAAAGTAGCGGCGTGCAGCTTGTATAACAGTGTAAAAAGTAGCGGCGTGCAGCTAGTATAACAGTGTAAAGTAGCGGCGTGCAGCTTTATAACAGTGTAAAAGTAGCGGCGTGCAGCTTGTATAACAGTGTAAAGTAGTGAGTGTACAGCAGCTTGCAGCTTGTATAACAGTGTAAAGTAGCGAGCGTTCAGCTTGTATAACAGTGTAAAGTAGCGAGCGTGCAGCTTGTATAACAGTGTAAAGTAGTGAGTGTACAGCAGCTTGCAGCTTGTATAACAGTGTAAAGTAGCGAGCGTGCAGCTTGTATAACAGTGTAAAGTAGCGAGCGTGCAGCTTGTATAACAGTGTAAATTAGGAAGCGTACAGCTTGTATATCAGTGTAAAGTAGTGAACGTTGGTAATACTTTGCATAACTAATTATTACTTCTGTTAATTCAGTTAATAGTATTTGTTATTCAATTTTTTGCGGTAAAAACGTCTTTAAAGGCTTTTAATGCAGCCCATCTGGAGTCAAATGTTTTGAAAATGCTTTATGTACTGTTATTCTAAAATATTTAGAATAACAGATGACGACCTCAACAGTTTGTTGCCTAACCAGGAGCCTTCCACGAAGACTGACAGGAAGTCAGCCTCCTGCCAGCAGAGACCACAGGGTGACGTTTGTTGGTTATGATGAAATCAGCTCTATAAAATGTGTGAAATGTAGTTAACAAGTAATAAATTTGATGTTTTAAGAAAGTAATAAGGATGATAAATGATTGATAAACACTTGTTGAGTACACCTATACTTTTTTGTAAATATGTGATTATATCTTGAAGAAATGACACTTTGCTACAGTGTAAAGTAGTGGCGTGCAGCTTGTATAACAGTGTAAAGTAGTGAGTGTACAGCTTGTACAAGAGTGTAAATTAGCAAGCATACAGCTTGTCTATCATTGTAAAGTAGTGAGCGTGCAGCTTCATTATAACAGTGTAAAAGTAGTGGCGTGCAGCTTGTATAACAGTGTAAAGTAGTGAGTGTACAGCTTATATAAAAGTGTAAAGTAGTGAGCGTGCAGCTTGTACAAGAGTGTAAATTAGCAAGCATACAGCTTGTCTATCATTGTAAAGTAGTGAACGTGCAGCTTGTATAACAGTGCAAAGTAGAGAGCGTGCAGCCTGTATAACAGCGTAAAGTAGCGAGCGTTCAGCTTGTATAACAGCGTAAATTAGGAAGCGTGCAGCTTGTATAACAGTGTAAAGTAGCGAGCGTGCAGCTTGTATAACAGTGTAAAGTAGTGAGCGTGCAGCTTGTATAACAGTGTAAAGTAGCGGCGTTCAGCTTGTATAACAGTGTAAAGTAGCGGCGTGCAGCTTGTATAACAGTGTAAAGTAGCGGCGTTCAGCTTGTATAACAGTGTAAAGTAGCGGCGTGCAGCTTGTATAACAGTGTAAAGTAGCGAGCGTTCAGCTTGTATAACAGTGTAAAGTAGTGAGCGTGCAGCTTGTATAACAGTGTAAAGTAGTGAGTGTACAGCAGCTTGTATAACAGTGTAAAGTAGCGAGCGTTCAGCTTGTATAACAGTGTAAAAGTAGCGGCGTTCAGCTTGTATAACAGTGTAAAGTAGCGGCGTGCAGCAGTATAACAGTGTAAAGTAGCGGCGTTCAGCTTGTATAACAGTGTAAAGTAGCGGCGTGCAGCTTGTATAACAGTGTAAAAGTAGCGGCGTTCAGCTTGTATAACAGTGTAAAGTAGCGGCGTGCAGCTGTATAACAGTGTAAAGTAGCGGCGTTCAGCTGTATAACAGTGTAAAAGTAGTGGCGTGCAGCTTGTATAACAGTGTAAAGTAGTGAGTGTACAGCAGCTTGTATAACAGTGTAAAGTAGCGGCGTTCAGCTTGTATAACAGTGTAAAAGTAGCGGCGTGCAGCAGTATAACAGTGTAAAGTAGCGGCGTTCAGCTTGTATAACAGTGTAAAGTAGCGGCGTTCAGCTTGTATAACAGTGTAAAAGTAGCGGCGTGCAGCTTGTATAACAGTGTAAAGTAGCGGCGTTCAGCTAGTATAACAGTGTAAAAGTAGCGGCGTGCAGCTTGTATAACAGTGTAAAGTAGCGGCGTTCAGCTTGTATAACAGTGTAAAGTAGTGAGCGTGCAGCTTGTATAACAGTGTAAAGTAGTGAGTGTACAGCAGCTTGCAGCTTGTATAACAGTGTAAAGTAGCGAGCGTTCAGCTTGTATAACAGTGTAAAGTAGCGAGCGTGCAGCTTGTATAACAGTGTAAAGTAGCGAGCGTGCAGCTTGTATAACAGTGTAAATTAGGAAGCGTACAGCTTGTATATCAGTGTAAAGTAGTGAACGTTGGAAATACTTTGCATAACTAATTATTACTTCTGTTAATTCAGTTAATAGTATTTGTTATTCAATTTTTTGCGGTAAAAACGTCTTTAAAAGGCTTTTAATGCGCCCATCTGGGTCAAATGTTTTGAAAATGCTTTATGTACTGTTATTATAAAATATTTAGAATAACAGATGGCGACCACAACAGTTTGTTGCCTAACCAGGAGCCTTCCACCGAAGACTGACAGGAAGTCAGCCTCCTGCCAGCAGAGACCACAGGGTGACGTTTGTTGGTTATGATGAAATCAGCTCTATAAAATGTGTGAAATGTAGTTAACAAGTAATAAATTTGATGTTTTAAGAAAGTAATAAGGATGATAAATGATTGATAAACACTTGTTGAGTACACCCCTATACTTTTTGTAAATATGTGATTATATCTTGAAGAAATGACACTTTGCTACAGTGTAAAGTAGTGAGCGTGCAGCTTGTATAACAGTGTAAAGTAGTGAGTGTACAGCTTGTACAAGAGTGTAAATTAGCAAGCATACAGCTTGTCTATCATTGTAAAGTAGTGAACGTGCAGCTTGTATAACAGCGTAAAGTAGCGAGCGTGCAGCCTGTATAACAGTGTAAAGTAGCGAGCGTGCAGCTTGTATAACAGTGTAAAGTAGCGAGCGTGCAGCTTGTATAACAGCGTAAAGTAGCGAGCGTGCAGCTTGTATAACAGCGTAAAGTAGCGAGCGTTCAGCTTGTATAACAGCGTAAATTAGGAAGCGTGCAGCTTGTATAACAGTGTAAAGTAGCGGCGTGCAGCTTGTATAACAGTGTAAAGTAGCGGCGTGCAGCTTGATATAACAGTGTAAAAGTAGCGGCGTTCAGCTTGTATAACAGTGTAAAGTAGTGGCGTGCAGCTTGTATAACAGTGTAAAGTAGTGAGTGTACAGCAGCTTGCAGCTTGTATAACAGTGTAAAGTAGCGGCGTTCAGCTTGTATAACAGTGTAAAAGTAGCGGCGTGCAGCTTGTATAACAGTGTAAATTAGGAGAGCGTACAGCTTGTATATCAGTGTAAAGTAGTGAGCGTTGGTAATACTTTGCATAACTAATTATTACTTCTGTTAATTCAGTTAATAGTATTTGTTATTCAATTTTTTGCGGTAAAAACGTCTTTAAAGGCTTTTTAATCGCCCATCTGGAGTCAAATGTTTTGAAAATGCTTTATGTACTGTTATTATAAAATATTTAGAATAACAGATGGCGACCTAACAGTTTGTTGCCTAACCAGGAGCCTTCCACGAAGACTGACAGGAAGTCAGCCTCCTGCCAGCAGAGACCACAGGGTGGCGTTTGTTGGTTATGATGAAATCAGCTCTATAAAATGTATGAAATGTAGTTAACAAGTAATAAATTTGATGTTTTAAGAAAGTAATAAGGATGATAAATGATTGATAAACACTTGTTGAGTACACCTATACTTTTGTAAATATGTGATTATATCTTGAAGAAATGACACTTTGCTACAGTGTAAAGTAGTGAGCGTGCAGCTTGTATAACAGTGTAAAGTAGTGAGTGTACAGCTTGTACAAGAGTGTAAATTAGCAAACATACAGCTTGTCTATCATTGTAAAAGTAGTGAGCGTGCAGCTTCATTATAACAGTGTAAAGTAGTGGCGTGCAGCATGTATAACAGTGTAAAGTAGTGAGTGTACAGCTTATATAAAAGTGTAAAATAGTGGCGTGCAGCTTGTACAAGAGTGTAAATTAGCAAGCATACAGCTTGTCTATCATTGTAAAGTAGTGAGCGATGCAGCTTCGTTATAACAGTGTAAAGTAGTGGCGTGCAGCCTGTATAACAGCGTAAAGTAGCGGCGTGCAGCTAATATAACAGTGTAAAGTAGTGAGCGTGCAGCTTATGTAACAGCGTAAAGTAGCGGCGTGCAGCTTGTATAACAGCGTAAAGAAGTAGCGGCGTTCAGCTTGTATAACAAGCGTAAATTAGGAAGCGTGCAGCTTGTATAACAGTGTAAAGTAGCGGCGTGCAGCTTGTATAACAGTGTAAAGTAGCGGCGTTCAGCTTGTATAACAGTGTAAAGTAGAGAGCGTGCAGCTTGTATAACAGTGTAAAGTAGCGAGCGTTCAGCTTGTATAACAGTGTAAAGTAGTGAGCGTGCACCTTGTATAACAGTGTAAAGTAGTGAGTGTACAGCAGCTTGCAGCTTGTATAACAGTGTAAAGTAGCGAGCGTGCAGCTTGTATAACAGTGTAAAGTAGCGAGCGTGCAGCTTGTATAACAGTGTAAATTAGGAAGCGTACAGCTTGTATATCAGTGTAAAGTAGTGAACGTTGGTAATACTTTGCATAACTAATTATTACTTCTGTTAATTCAGTTAATAGTATTTGTTATTCAATTTTTTGCGGTAAAAACGTCTTTAAAGGCTTTTTAATCGCCCATCTGGGTCAAATGTTTTGAAAATGCTTTATGTACTGTTATTATAAAATATTTAGAATAACAGATGACGACACAGCAGTTTGTTGCCTAACCAGGAGCCTTCCACTGAAGACTGACAGGAAGTCAGCCTCCTGCCAGCAGAGACCACAGGGTGACGTTTGTTGGTTATGATGAAATCAGCTCTATAAAATGTGTGAAATGTAGTTAACAAGTAATAAATTTGATGTTTTAAGAAAGTAATAAGGATGATAAATGATTGATAAACACTTGTTGAGTACACCCTATACTTTTGTAAATATGTGATTATATCTTGAAGAAATGACACTTTGCTACAGTGTAAAGTAGTGGCGTGCAGCTTGTATAACAGTGTAAAGTAGTGAGTGTACGAAGCTTGTACAAGAGTGTAAATTAGCAAGCATACAGCTTGTCTATCATTGTAAAGTAGTGAGCGTGCGGCTTCGTTATAACAGTGTAAAGTAGTGGCGTGCAGCTTATATAACAGTGTAAAGTAGTGAGTGTACAGCTTATATAAAAGTGTAAAGTAGTGAGCGTGCAGCTTGTACAAGAGTGTAAATTAGCAAGCATACAGATTGTCTATCATTGTAAAGTAGTGAGCGATGCAGCTCGTATAACAGTGTAAAGTAGTGGCGTGCAGCTTGTATAACAGTGTAAAGTAGTGAGTGTACAGCAGTGTGCAGCTTATATAAAAGTGTAAAGTAGTGAGCGTGCAGCTTGTACAAGAGTGTAAATTACCAAGCATACAGCTTGTCTATCATTGTAAAGTAGTGAACATGCAGCTCGTATAAAAGTGTAAATTAGAAAGCGTACAGCTTGTATATCATTGTAAAGTAGTGAACGTGCAGCTCGTATAACAGTGTAAAGTAGTGAGCATACAGCTTGTATAAGAGTGTAAAGTAGTGAGCGTCCATCTCGTATAACAGTGTAAATTAGCAAGCGTACAGCTTGCATAACAGTGTAAAGTTGTGAACGTGCAGCTTGTATAACACTGTAAAGTAGTGAGCGTCCAGCTTGTATAACAGTGTAAAGTAGCGAGCGTGCAGCTTGCATAACAGTGTAAAGTTGTGAACGTGCAGCTTGTATAACACTGTAAAGTAGTGAGCGTGCAGCTTGTATAACAGTGTAAAGTAGCGAGCGTGCAGCTTGTATAACAGTGTAAAGTAGCGAGCGTGCAGCTTGTATAACAGTGTAAAGTAGTGAGCGTGCAGCTTGTATAACAGTGTAAAGTAGTGAGCGTGCAGCTTATATAACAGTGTAAAGTAGGGAGCGTGCAGCTTGTATAACAGTGTAAAGTAGCGAGCGTGCAGCTTGTATAACAGTGTAAAGTAGCGAGCGTGCAGCTTGTATAACAGTGTAAAGTAGTGAATGTATGCCAGCGTGCAGCTTATATAACAGTGTAAAGTAGAGAGCGTGCAGCTTTTATAACAGTGTAAAGTAGTGAATGTATGCCAGCGTCCAGCTTATATAACAGTGTAAAGTAGAGAGCGTGCAGCTTTTATAACAGTGTAAAGTAGCGAGCAATCAGCTTGTATAACAGTGTAAAGTAGCGAGCGTGCAGCTTGTATAACAGTGTAAAGTAGCGAGCGTGCAGCTTGTATAACAGTGTAAAGTAGCGGCGTGCAGCTTGTATAACAGTGTAAAGTAGCGGCGTGCAGCAGCGTCAGCAATATAACAGTGTAAAGTAGCGAGCGTGCAGCTTGTATAACAGTGTAAAGTAGCGAGCGTGCAGCTTGTATAACAGTGTAAAGTAGCGAGCGTGCAGCTTGTATAACAGTGTAAAGTAGTGAGTGTACAGCAGCTTGCAGCTTGTATAACAGTGTAAAGTAGCGAGCGTTCAGCTTGTATAACAGTGTAAAGTAGCGAGCGTGCAGCTTGTATAACAGTGTAAAGTAGCGAGCGTGCAGCTTGTATAACAGTGTAAATTAGGAAGCGTACAGCTTGTATATCAGTGTAAAGTAGTGAACGTTGGTAATACTTTGCATAACTAATTATTACTTCTGTTAATTCAGTTAATAGTATTTGTTATTCAATTTTTTGCGGTAAAAACGTCTTTAAAGGCTTTTTAATCGCCCATCTGGGTCAAATGTTTTGAAAATGCTTTATGTACTGTTATTATAAAATATTTAGAATAACAGATGACGACACAGCAGTTTGTTGCCTAACCAGGAGCCTTCCACCGAAGACTGACAGGAAGTCAGCCTCCTGCCAGCAGAGACCACAGGGTGACGTTTGTTGGTTATGATGAAATCAGCTCTACAAAATGTGTGAAATGTAGTTAACAAGTAATAAATTTGATGTTTTAAGAAAGTAATAAGGATGATAAATGATTGATAAACACTTGTTGAGTACACCCCTATACTTTTTGTAAATATGTGATTATATCTTGAAGAAATGACACTTTGCTACAGTGTAAAGTAGTGAGCGTGCAGCTTGTATAACAGTGTAAAGTAGTGAGTGTACAGCTTGTACAAGAGTGTAAATTAGCAAGCATACAGCTTGTCTATCATTGTAAAGTAGTGAACGTGCAGCTCGTATAACAGTGTAAAGTAGTGAGCGTGCAGCTTGTATAACAGTGTAAAGTAGTGAGTGTACAGCTTATATAAAAGTGTAAAGTAGTGAGCGTGCAGCTTGTACAAGAGTGTAAATTAGCAAGCATACAGCTTGTCTATCATTGTAAAGTAGTGAACGTGCAGCTCGTATAACAGTGTAAAGTAGTGAGCGTGCAGCTTGTATAACAGTGTAAAGTAGTGAGTGTACAGCAGTGTGCAGCTTATATAAAAGTGTAAAGTAGTGAGCGTGCAGCTTGTACAAGAGTGTAAATTAGCAAGCATACAGCTTGTCTATCATTGTAAAGTAGTGAACGTGCAGCTCGTATAACAGTGTAAAGTAGTGAGCGTGCAGCTTGTATAACAGCGTAAAGTAGCGAGCGTGCAGCTTGTATAACAGCGTAAAGTAGCGAGCGTGCAGCTTGTATAACAGCGTAAAGTAGCGAGCGTGCAGCTTGTATAACAGCGTAAAGTAGCGAGCGTGCAGCTTGTATAACAGCGTAAAGTAGCGAGCGTTCAGCTTGTATAACAGCGTAAATTAGGAAGCGTGCAGCTTGTATAACAGTGTAAAGTAGCGAGCGTGCAGCTTGTATAACAGTGTAAAGTAGCGAGCGTGCAGCTTGTATAACAGTGTAAAGTAGCGAGCGTTCAGCTTGTATAACAGTGTAAAGTAGCGAGCGTTCAGCTTGTATAACAGTGTAAAGTAGCGAGCGTGCAGCTTGTATAACAGTGTAAAGTAGGGAGAGTACAGCTTGTATAACAGTGTAAAGTAGCGAGCGTACAGCTCGTATATCAGTGTAAATCTGCTGTCCCTTCAAAAAAACACATCACACAGCCATTAATGTCTAAACTGCTGACAACAAAAGTGAGGACACCTCTAAGTGAAAATGTCCGCATTGGGCCCAATCAGCCATTTTCCCTCCCCGGTGTCATGTGACTCGTTAGTGTTACAAGGTCTCAGGTGTGAAAATCTTACATTATAGCAAAGTGTCATTTCTTCAGTGTGTCACATGAACAGACAATCAAGTATTTAGAAACATGTGAGGGGTGGACTCACTTTAGTGAGATACTGTAGCTGTAACCTGACAAAGAGTATCAGTATACAGTTTATTGCTGGTATTACTTCATTTATAATCAGTGTTGGGCAGTAGCGTCGCTACAAGTAGCGCCGTTACTAGTTTAACTACATTTCTCAGTAGCTTGGTGGTAGCGTCGCTGTTTTCTGAATCAAATAGCTTTTCAGTAACGAAGCTCTTTTATTGGCCGAGTAGCCGGTAGCTTCCACACACGCTACATTTTCCCAAGCATTTCTGAAGGATCAGTACCGTGACACCACCGCCACACACGGACCTGTATGTGCAGCCGGCAGAAACGCTTCCCTGTGATGGTGACATCACGTACCGATCCTTGGGCTGATGTTTGCGACTTTGCTGCAGGGGAAGACACGTGCGACGGAGTGTCTCTCTCGCTCTCTCTCTCTCTCTCTTTCTGTGCCATGAATGTTTAGGTTGTTTAGGTTGCAATGTTGTCAGAGCACGAAGTCACATATAAACTATAAAAAATATAGAATTAATTAATACTTATTTAATTAAATTAATTAATAATATGATAATTAAGTTGCTTTATACAAACAACAATAGTTCTTCGTTTGTTGCATGAGGAAGTACATTTAGCAGCAATGATATGGCAGTAAGTAGGAGAGTTTCTGTGTCTGATTTAGCTCTCACACACACATTGGAGCAGGTTTTTAGTCTTTCTTCTATTGTTACTGTGGAATGAAGTTGGTTCAATATAAACTAGGTCTATGTTGTGTGTGTGAGTGTGTGTATATAAATATTTATATATAAATGACCTAACTATAAACTATTAAAAAATTAAAAGTAGCTTAGATGTAACTAAGCTACTTTTGCCACGTTGCTGTAGCTTAGCTTGCTACATTTCACTGGGGGGTAGCTTCTGTGTAGTGAAGCTTCATTTAATGTAGAGTAGCTAGTAGCTTAGCTCACTACATTTTCCAAGTAGCTTGCCCAACACTGTTTATAATTATCTGGTAGAAGTCGTTTTATGTGATTCACCCTGCTTTAATGTTAAAGTAAACGTGAGTTCAAAACAGTAATTAACTTTGTACATATAAACAGGAGGCAGGTGCGTCGGAGGGGACAAAAAAGTCAAACGTAGCCAAAGAAAACTCCCGCACACTGTCTAGCTTGCAAATAACGTATTAAAACGACGTTTCGGTCCTCGACCTTCTTCAGGCAAATGGTGTTACATATTGATAAGCCATCTTTTATAGGAGGTGACTCAATTTGTCTCCACCAATCACTGAACTTCCTCATAAAAACGGCAACCATTACAAAACATACTTCCATGGAATAAATGTAGATACCTGTATACTGCGTAAATCAGAATAATATCATAATGTACTTATATACCTACATACTCAAAAATCGTACTGGTGCCTTATCTATTAATAAACAAATGATTTAGAGGAAAAAAGCAGATAAACAAAACACTAGATAAATACATGTGACATGTGACTTGAAAAACACACAATAGGACCAAAGACAATAACAACCTTGTACTTCAAAAAAGTAACTTATCAACGAAATCACTACAATCTCTAAAACAAGAGAAAATTTTAGAAATAATACACAATACTATAAATGTCAAAATCTTCACTGTGCTATACATGCACCAAAATACTTGTAGCAATGCATACATATATAAATGGACACAAAGACAGGACACAATGAATAATGGTCCTGATAATATGTGTCCATATCTATACATATCCAGGACTGTTAAGGGTTGGAAAAAGGGAAATTGCAGAAAAATTAAGTAAAAAAGGTAAAAAAGGGGCCTGTATAGACCCTAAGTGAGTAATTCCATATTGCAAATCACAAAAAGCTGTTAAGTAGAAGTTCATCATTAAATCCCTTTGAAGCTAATGTTTGTAGGGTATAAATCCAGTAAGCTTCACGCTGTTTAAGTAACTTATCATGGTCACCGCCCCTAGGTAGACTGACTTGTTCAATGCCACAGAACCGTAATGCAGCAATATCATGGTGAGCATCATTGAAGTGTGCAGCTATGGGGTAAACCCGATCATTTCTGCGTATGGTACTTTTGTGTTCACTAATCTTTAAGCTTAGTTTTGTACTCAGAACAGGCGCGGACCAAGACCTAGACCAAGCCTACTCAGGACATACAGACACGCTTAATTCAATTCAATTCAATTTTATTTATATAGCGCCAAATCCCAACAACAGTTATCTCACAGCGCTTTTCATAAAGAGCAGGTCTAGACCGAACTCTGAAGTTATTTACAGAAGCCCAACAATTCCCACCAAGAGCAGCACTAGGCGACACAGGCAAGGAAAAACTTCCTTTAAGAGGCAGAAACCTCGAGCAGAACCATGGCTCAGGGTGGGGGGGCATCTGCCTCGACCGGTGAGGAAGAGAGAGAGAGAGAGAGAGCAGAGGGAGGCAGCCTACACAGTATACACATAGAGGTACAGACAATAAAGGTAATGTTGCTATAGACTGAATGAAAAATGGTACAGATATTTACAGTAATGTTAATGATAATAATAACAGTAATAATAGCAATAGGACTAGTAACAGCAGTTGCAAATGTAGCAGAGGGCGTCGAGCAGGAACACGGGGGCAGCAGGAGACTCCCAACCACAGATCCAGACTCCACAGCTCCAGAGCCAGCAACACCCGCAGGAAGTGACAGGAGGGGAAGCACACGCACCACGGGAAAGGGAAGAAGTCGAGTTAGTAACATGCATTAATGGGATGAGGTTGCACTCAGAGAGAGAGAGAGAAGAGGAGAGAGGAGCTCAGTGCATCATGGGAAATCCCCCGGCAGTCTAGGCCTATAGCAGCATAATAAAGGGATGGCTCAGGACTCGCCTGAGCCATCCCTAAGGAACTATAAGCTTTATCAAAAAGGAAAGTCTTAAGCCTACTCTTAAATGTAGAGACGGTGTCTGCCTCCTGAACCCAAACTGGAACCTGGTTCCACAGGAGAGGAGCCTGATAACTGAACGGTCTGGCTCCCATTCTACTTTTGGAGACTCTAGGAACCACAAGTAACCCTGCATTCTGGGAGCCAGAGTGCTCTGGTGGGGTAGTAAGGTACTATGAGCTCTTTAAGATAAGATGGTGCCTGACCATTAAGAGCTTTGTATGTTAGAAGAAGGATTTTAAATTCTATTCTGGATTTTACAGGAAGCCAATGCAGAGAAGCTAAGACAGGAGAGATATGATCTCTTTTACTGGTTCCTGTCAGAACACGTGCTGCAGCATTCTGGATCAGCTGAAGAGTCTTAATGGACTTTTTCAAAGAGCCTGATAATAAGGAATTGCAGTAATCCAGCCTAGAAGTAACAAATGCATAGACTAGTTTTTCTGCATCATTTCTAGACAGGATGTTCCTGATTTTTGCAATATTACGTAGGTGAAAAAAGGCGATCCTTGAAATTTGCTTAATGTGAGAGTTAAACGACATGTCCTGGTCAAAGATAACTCCAAGATTTCTCACAGTGGTGCTGGAGGCCAGGGCGATGCCAACCAGGGAAACTATATCTTTAGATAATGCGTCACGGAGGTGCTTAGGCCCTAGAACAATAACTTCAGTTTTATCTGAGTTTAACATTAGAAAATTACAGGTCATCCAGGTTTTAACATCCTGAAGACACATTTGAAGCTTAGCTAACTGATGAGTTTTATCTGGCTTGATCGATTGATATAACTGAGTATCATCTGCATAACAATGAAAGTTTATGGAGTGTTTCCTGATAATATTGCCTAAAGGAAGCATATATAAAGTGAAGAGGATTGGTCCGAGCACAGATCCTTGCGGAACTCCATGACTAACTTTGGTATGCATGGAGGACTTATCGTTAACATGTACAAACTGAAATCGATCTGATAAATAGGACTTAAACCAGCTTAGAGCGGTTCCTTTAATGCCAGTGAAATGTTCCATTCTCTGTAATAGGATCTGATGGTCAATGGTATCAAATGCAGCACTAAGATCTAGTAAAACCAATACAGAGACAAGTCCTTTGTCTGATGCAGTTAGGAGGTCATTAGTAATTTTCACCAGTGCTGTCTCTGTGCTATGATGAGCTCGAAATCCTGACTGAAAATCCTCAAATAAACTATTGCTATGTAGAAAGTCACACAACTGTTTGGCGACTGCTTTCTCCAGGACCTTAGAGAGAAATGGAAGGTTAGATATAGGTCTATAGTTGGCTAAAATGTCTGGATCCAGGTTGGGCTTTTTCAGAAGAGGTTTATTTACAGCTACTTTAAAGTACTGTGGCACATAGCCTGTTGATAAAGACAAATTGATCACGTCCAGCAGAGAAGTGCCAACCAAGGGCAAAACTTCTTTAAGCAGCCTAGTCGGGATGGGGTCTAAGAGGCAGGTAGATGGTTTAGATGAAGAAATTATTGAAGTTAGTTGATAAAGATTGAGGGAAGCAAAGCAGTCTAAACATATAATTGGTTTTACAGCGGTTTCTAAAGTTCCTGAGTATTGAGTTAAGTCGGTGCCAGTTGAGGGCAGGTCTTGGTGGATTTTGTTTCTAATAGCTAGAATTTTATCATTAAAGAAGCTCATGAAGTCGTAACTACTGAGAGCTATGGGAATACTTTGCTCAATAGAGCTGTGACTTTCTGTCAGCCTGGCTACAGTGCTGAAAAGAAACCTGGGGTTGTTCCTATTTTCCTCTATTAATGACGAGTAGTACACTGCTTTGGCATTACGGAGGGCCTTCCTATAAGTTTTAAGACTATCTTGCCAAATTAAACGAGAATTTTCCAGTTTGGTGGAACGCCAGTTCCTCTCGAGTTTCTGTGATATTTGCTTTAATTTACGAAGTTTCAGTATTATACCATGGAGCTAACCGTCTTTGTTTTAGTATTTTCTTTTGTAGAGGGGCTACAGAGTCGAGTGTTGTTTGCAGCGCGCCTGCAGCACTATCAACAAGATGATCGACTTGGGAGGGACTGAAATTAGCATAAGAGTCCTCTGTTAATTTGATACCTGATAGTGAATTTAGAGCCGATGGGATCGCATCCTTAAATTTAGCTATAGCACTATCAGACAGACATCTTGTATAGAAATTTTTGCTCAATGGAGGGTAGTTCAGCAATACAAGCTCAAAAGTTATCAAACAGTGGTCAGATAAAGAGGGATTCTGTAGGAACACTATTAAATGTTCAATTTCAATACCATATACCAGAACAAGGTCGAGGGTGTGGTTAAAACAGTGAGTCGGTTCATGAACACTCTGAGAGAAGCCAATTGAATCTAATAGAGAGATAAACTCAGTTCTAAAGCTGTCATTCTCTACATCCACATGAATATTAAAATCCCCTACAATAATAACTTTGTCCGTTTTAAGGACTAAAGTTGACAAAAACTCTGCAAATTCAGATAAGAATTCAGAGTACGGACCAGGTGCTCGGTACACTATAACAAATAGAATTGGTTGCAGTGATTTCCAGCTTGGGTGTGAAAGACTGTGTTTTTCCACCTGTGTTTTTGAGGGCGTGTCTCACTAGCTGCTAGGCGAGCAGTATGACACGTGTTTGGCTGTGACATCACAGGGATGAAAGGGAAGCGGCTGGACTACAAACGAGCTGTTTTCAGTTCAGAGCAGAGTTTCTGTGGGAGATGGGAACTAACTATGGGCTTTTTCACTCTGCAAACCTCTTACAGCACAAAAAATGGCAAAAAGTATAATAAGACCTATTCAATTAATTGAATTGAATTTTATTTTGAATGACAGTTGTCTTGTTTATTACATATATTGCCTGGGTTTTGTATTTTACTCTGTTTAACCTGGTCAACTGTATGTTTTTACAATTTTATTATATATTTAATTCATGATTGAACTTTTACAACTTAAAGTGAAAAGAATGCATTCACAGAAAAAGGTGGGCGGATATATATTCTGTGTTTATGTGTACCATATTTGGTGTGATCTGAATAACAGACCACTTACAGGTGACTGATAGAGATCAACCAATCACAGCAAACATGTAGATTCACTATTCTGTCACATCCCATCTGTGTCTGTATATAAGTTGCAGTTCTTGGTATTTTAAAAAGCAGAACTCCGGTCGACGCTGTTTTGCTCTGTTCTTTTCTTCTGCAGAAGCTTTTTTGCTGATTGTACTTTAATAAAAGACACTTTGAGTAAAGAATCTCAAAGATTATTTTTCCTCTCCTCCTCCTCCTCCTGCTGCTGCAAGGTAAGGTTCTTCCACACTGCCACACACTGAGCCGAGGGCCACACCCCACACTGATCTTATTCTCTAGATCTGGAGTTTAGGAACTGGTTCCAGGTTGTGTTTGAATCCTCTACTCCCTGATGAGAAACGGGGGAGGAGCGGGGGACGGCGAGGAAAGGTAGAAAGTCTGGAGTTAGACTTCTGATACTGAGGTAGGCCAGAAGCTGATACTGAAACTAGCTCGTTATCAGGGGCCTCTCTCTGTCCTGTGGAGGATCTGAACATAATGGTCTTTGGGTGGCGACCCGAGAGAGCCGGGTTTCTAGGGGTTAACACGAGGCTACGTGGCGCCCAACAGCGTGGCTCCAGAAAAAACAGTAGTTGGTTCTCCTGTCTGGACACAGGCAGGGTGCTAAATGAACTTTTTTGTCCAGCAGCCAGTAAACGCTCAAAGTCTACCACTCAGTAGATTAGCATTGTTTTTAGCTGCTGATGAAGTAAATCTAGCAGACATTTGCATATTTGACCAGTAACTGGCTGGTAGATGGAGCCATGTTTGGACCCTGTGTACAGGGTTTTTATTGAGGTAAACTACAAGAAGCTAAAGTGTCTCTGAGATATTAGAGGTGTCTTGAAACTGAGTAACAAAGCAGCAAAAGCAGGCTGTTGCCCTGTGCAGGGGGGCTGAGCCTTGTCCTGGAGGAAAGCCTGAGAAAAGAAGAGGATGTTGCCTTCACTGTCCGGGGGTGAGCGCTTCACTATAAAGGTTCTTTGTTTTAACGGGAGGGTGTAGTGTATCCGTAGTCAAAGCCCGCAGCTATTGTAGTCAAAAACAAATGAACCTAAATACTGTATTTAATGTTTAATATACTGCAAAGATGGGTGTGCATTACAAAGTTTGCACATTAAATATTTGACAGAAATGGACAGGAAATGTGTCTAAATGTTTTTCACTCTGACAGAAAATATAACAAGAGAATCATCTAAAGATTATTCTTCATTTTATTTCTTTATTTTTACCCTTTAAGGAATCATCTCATAAGATAATATTACTTGAAGTAAAATTGCTGAACACTTTGCTAAAGTCACCTTATAAACTGATGCTGCTGTGTAGCTGCTTAAACTCATTGCTTCATCACCATGGTAATAATGTTGTGTAATCATGTTTTGTAAGTCTGCTTCAGTGCTGACAGTAGGGATGGATTTTTACTTTAACTCTTCACTCTGACAGGACGTTTATCTTTCAGTCAGTTTATATCAAAGTTTATTCCTTGAGTGTATTTGCTTATATGCTTGTTGAATTAATCAAAGTGTTGCTTTAGTGTACGTGTTGATATTTGGAAATTTGAAAATGTTTTGAAAATACTTTATGCACTGTTGTTACAAAATATTTAGATCGTTAAAAGACCACATTTGGTTTTAACATTGAAAGATGTGAAGTCTGACACACAGCAGTTTGTTGCCTAACCAGGCGCCTTCCACTGCAGGCTGACAGGAAGTCAGCCTCCTGCCAGCACAGATAGTGTAATTTTTGTTGGTTATGATGAAATCAGCTCTATAATATGTGTGAAATGTATTAACAAGTGATAAATATGATGTTTTAAGAAAGTAATAAGGATGATAAATAATTGATAAATGACTGAGGATGCTGGATTACCAACAGTTTTTAATCACTTATGAACTTTACCTGACAAAGAGTATCAGGATACAGAAAGTGTATCACTAGTATTAACTGGTTTATAATTATTTAGTTTAGTTTATAATTAAGTAGTTTGATGTGATTAACCTGCTTTAGTTTGATCCCAGTATGACGAAGTTTGATGATATAACATTATAAAAAATATTTTATCTTAATCAATTAGGACCTGAGCATGAAACAAGCTTAACAACTCAAACTTTGCACAAAATTCAAACGTTGTTGAAATGTACGTGTCATATGGTTTTCATGCATGGGCGTGGCAAAGTGGCTTGCTAGCGCCCCCTAAAAAGCAGCGCCTGAGTTGAGCTGAGTTCAGGAATCTGAGTTCCCCTTCGAGGGAACTCGAACTGCGTCGGTGACGACATTATGGGAACGCCTCTAGGCGTAGCAGGGCTGAATGTGAATGAAACTACTCCCATCCTATTGGCTTTAGTAGAATGGTAGAGTGTGACGGCATAACCGGAGGAGTATATAAGCACACCAGCACACAATACTCATTATCTTTTTTCTTTTCAGCAGGCGCGTGTTGTGTGAAGAAAGCTCCAGTCCTACCGAAGTAGCAGTTCTGTCTTACCTGGAAGGACTCTCAGTATCATGTCTGGCAAACAGTTTCGTCAGTGTGTGTATCCTTGTCCTCGCTTCCTCACGGATGGGGACACTCACGAGATGTGCGTCTCTTGCCTGGGTATGGAGCACACCCGGGCAGCTCTCGAGGGGGCTGCCTGTGGCCATTGCGACGCCCTGCCCATGCGGGTACTGATGTCCCGCATGGCGCTCTTTACTGGAGACAGTCAGATGTGTTCTCCCCGTAGCTTAGGCCCTGCGGCTGCCGAGGCAGCCCGGCGGCTTGTCGCATGTCGCCATGTCGCATCAATTCCTGACTTGTCGGCAAAGCGTACATGGCGGCGGGTTGAGCTGGTGCAAGCCTGCACACCATGGCGGTTTTGCAGGCTTACCAGGCTGATCTACTGGAGGAAATGGACAAAAAAGGGGACCCCTCCGGTGAAGATATGGCAGAGCTGCGGAGAGCCACTGATCTCTCCCTCCGCATAACAAAGGAAACCGCTCTATTGGCCACTCCATGTCGGTGCTAGTGGCCACAGAGCGGGAACTTATGGCTCAGCCTTGCAGGCATCAGAGACAGGGACAAAACCTTCCTGCTCGATGCACCGGTGAGTGCATCTGGCCTGTTCGGCAGGGGTCCGCCCGAGGATTACACGAGACACCGACCACCAGCCCCGAGGGGCTGGTTCTGTTGGCAGACTTCACAGGAGCCTGGCGGAGCCTGATGAACATTTCTCCGTGGGTCCTGCGCACTGTCATAGACGGGTACAGACTACAGTTCAAGACCTGCCCACCCAGATTCAATGGGGTGGTCTGGACTGTGGTGCGCCCAGAGCAAGGTCCGGTGTTAGCACAGGAAGTCTGTTCTCTACTGAGCTAGGGGGCCGTGGAACGCGTTCCCCCGCCAGTCAGAAACTCAGGGTTCTACAGCCGGTACTTCCTGGTCCCCAAGAAGGATGGAGGGCTACGTCCCATTTTAGATCTCCGGTGGCTGAACCGGTCTCTGAGGAGATTCAGGTTCAAGATGCTCACCATCCCTACTATCGTCAGTCACATCCAATCCGAAGATTGGTTCGTCACGATCGATCTCAGGGACGCATATTTCCATGTCGCCATCCGTCCTTCTCAAAGGAAGTTCCTGAGGTTCGCCTTTGGGGGTGTGGCTTACCAATATCGGGTTTTTTCATTCGGCCTCGCACTCTCCCCTCGCACATTTTCCAAGTGTATGGATGCAGCACTGGCCCCATTGAGGCTCCAGGGCATCAGGATACTAAACTACATCGATGACTGGCTCATTCTGGCCCGGTCTCGGGAGTTGGCGGTTCGGCATCGAGATGTCGTTCACGCCCATCTTCTGCAGTTAGGGCTGAGGCTCAACGCGAAGAAAAGTGTGCTGCCACCCACCCAACGAACAACGTTCCTGGGGGTGGTTTGGGATTCGACGACAATGTGGGCACAGTTGTCTCCCGTGCGCGTTGCAACCATTGTAGCCACAGTAAAGGGGGTGAGGATAGGCCGTACCATCACTGTCAAACACTTTCAAAAGGTGCTGGGTCTCCTGGCGGCTGCATCCAGCATAATACCTTCTGGTCTAGTGCACATGAGAGCTCTCTTGTGGTGGTTAAAGACCAAGGTGTTTTCCCCGAGGGGAAACCCGTTCTACCCGATTTTGGTTACGCGCCAATGCCTTCGTTGGTCATTTCGACAGACGCTTCCCTAACGGGCTGGGGCGTGGTCATGGACGGCCGCTTTGCAAGGGGGTCCTGGCAGGAGCATCATTCTACGTGGCACATCAACTGCCTCGAGATGCTGGCTGTGTTCCAGGTTCTAAGGAGTTTCCTGCCAGATCCCCAAGGCCACCACGTCCTGGTTCGTTCCGACAACACAGCGGTGGTGGCCTACCTGAATCACCAGGGCGGTCTGTGCTCGCGCCTTTTATGCAAACTGGCGCATCAGATCCTCCTGTGGTCCCAGCCGAAAATATTAACGCTCAGGACGATGTATCTCCTGGGGACGCAGAATCAGGGAGCAGACCTGCTGTCGAGGCAGGGGCTGAGGCCCGGGGGAATGGAGACTCCACCCGGAGGTGGTGGCGCTCTTGTGCAGAGAGTTATCCATAGACGTGGACTTGTTTGCGTCTCAAGAGACTACGCACTGCCCGCTATGGTTCTCTCTCCAACTGCCAGCCCCTTTGGGCCTGGACGCCATGGTGCACACGTGGCCGAGGCTACGTCTGTACGCGTTTCCCCCAGTTGCTCTGCTCCCGGGGGGTTCTGGACCGGCTCCGTCAGGATGGTGTCAGCCTACTGCTAGTAGCCCCGAGGCAGGTCTGAAAGCAGGAGCAGTCGAGACGCTACTTAGCTCCAGGGCCCCATCCACTCGGAGGATGTATGGCCTGAAGTGGAGTATTTTCTCCACCTGGTGTAGAGAACGGGCTGTGGACCCAGTTACCTGCCCTGTGGTTCAGGTACTTGAGTTTCTCCAAGACCGGTTCTCTGCTGGCCTTTCCCCATCCACCCTCAAGGTGTACGTGGCGGCTATATCGGCCTTCCACGCCCCTCTTAGGGAGGGGTCTTTGGAGAAGCTGCCTTTGGTCATATGTTTCCTCCGTGGAGCCAGGAGAATGAGGCCTGCAACTCGTTCCAGGATTCCCACTTGGGATCTGGCTGTGGTTCTTGGGGCGTTGGCTGAGGCCCCCTTCGAACCCATGGAGTCGGCTGAGGCCAAGCACGTGACCTTCAAGATGGATTTTCTCCTTGCTATCACCTCTCTGAGGAGGATGGGGGATCTCCAAGCGCTTTCAGTGTCTCCCCAAAGCCTGGAGTTTGCCCCGGGGAATGTTAGGGCTATCCTGCACTCTTGTCCAGGATATGTCCCTAAGGTGCCGTCCCGTATGGCGGGGTCCACAGTGCTACAGGCGTTTCATCCTCCACCTCACGTGACGGCGGAGGACAGGAGACTTCATTTGCTCTGCCCGGTCAGAGCTCTGAGTATCTATACTCTGAGGTCTTCCCGATGGAGGAAGGCTGACCAGCTGCTAGTGTGTTTCGGGTCTCCCAAAGCTGGGCTCCCTGCGTCCAGACACACTATTAGCAACTGGATTGTGCTTGTGCATCTCCCTGGCCTATCAGGTGCGCGGTTTGCCTTAACCTGTGGCTGTGAGGGCCCACTCTACCAGGGGCATGGCGGCCTCTAGGGCCCTCCTTTCAGGGGCTTCGCTACAGGATGTTTGTGATGCGGCTGGCTGGGCCACTCCGCACACATTTGTCCGTTTCTACAGTCTTGACCTTCCTTCTGTACCCGGGCACTCGTGCGCTCTTCTCCTAGTCGTGCCCACTGGTTGCTGCACACTGGGGCAGGTGGGGTTTCGGCACGGTTTAGTGGGTATCTCGTTCCCATAGTGTCGTAACCAACGCAGTTCCAGTTTCCTCGAAGGGGAACGTCTCGGGTTACGTATGTAACCCTTGTTCCCCGAGAAGGGGAACGAGACACTGCGTCGGTTCTCCGCACCTCACCCTGCCTGTAGCGCCTGCTTCATAGTTAAAGCTAATGAGTATTGTGTGCCGGTGTGCTTATATACTCCTCCGGTTATGCCGTCACACTCTACCGTTCTACTAAAGCCAATAGGATTGGAGTAGTTTCATTCACATTCAGCCCTGCTACGCCTAGAGGTGTTCCCATAGTGTCGTAACCGACGCAGCGTCTCGTTCCCCTTCTCTCGGGGAACTGGGGTTACATACGTAACCCAAGACGTTCATCAACGAAAAGATAAAAGTTCTGTTATGATCCCAAATGAACAGCTTCATCTGTGAGCTCCCTGTGATCCCAACAACATGCAACAAGTGTTTGTTCCAGAAATAATGTCAGAACAAACACCAACAAGGAAGAGTGCACAGTCTGTCCCCTGTCAGGTGGATTAATCATCATGTAAACCTCCTCATCCAAACTCAGAGGGGCGTTCAACAAGTGGGGGGGCATCGAAGTACAGGAGACAGGCAGGACGCCCTAAACCAATGAGCATTAACATTAAACATTAAATTAGTGAAACAGCTGGACGATGTTCTGTGGCTGCAGTAACGAGCTCACATCAGCACGATACAGATATTTGTTCTTCTTTTCTTATTTGATTAAATAAAAGTTAACTGAAAGACAGCAGTTTGTGATTTGATCTGATTGTGGGTAAACTATAGGTACACTGTGTTTGTGTGAACTTCAGCTCACAGCTTTAGTGATGTCACTGAACAATGTTAGGTAGATATTAAAAAACCTGCTCCCTTTAATAACCTGATCTCTCAAACAGGTTTCACTCTGAAGAATGGAAGGTCTCTACGATAACAGCAGCTCACAGGACCAAAGCTACGATTACAGCAGCACCACCTATGACTATGAGTATTTCAAAAAACTTCACCTCATCCATTATGTGCTGACATGCATAATTGCTGCTGTCGGCCTTCCTCTGATCCTGGTGGCCATCTATTCTCTTTATTCTATGGTATGTACATTCTGACTGAGAGTTATTTATTTCCTGTCTGTGTGGTGTGTCTGTCCTACAGTCTGTCTGTCTGTAAAGGATCTGGATCTGGTTTGGGGGCTAGGTGTCGGGGCTGGGACAAAGGCTTGGAATGATCTCTAACCTGACAGGAATAATTGACTCCAGAATTCAAATGTCCATGAAGCTGATTGGACCCTAAACACATGCAGTTTCCATGTGTGGCTCCATTCCAGCCTTCTCTTAAACTGTTGAGCTTAATGACTCTATCAAGTTCTTTGCCTCCAGTTCTTATTTGTGCGATCCTCCCTGAAATGCAGATTCTCACCTTGCAAACACAAACATGAGCCTCAAACTGCGACTCCAGTCTGATAAATCCAGCTCATGTGTTTGAGCCAGAATGCTGAAAAACTGCTGCAGAAGCTGCAGGAAATCTGGCCCTTAGTCTTGTTCCTGCAGTGATTGGCCAGTGTGTCATATCTGAGATTTCTGTTGGATGAAAAAGTCAGAAATGGCTCTGACTGCAGCTGCTGGGCAGAGCAAGATGACAGATTTGGGAGGAGGTGGACTTCACAACATGTTTCCAACTGCTTGTTGACTTTTACCAATGTTTTCCTGCAGGTGAGAAGAGGTCATGTTGCTCCCATCTACGTCATCAACCTTCTCATTTCTGACCTGATTCAGTTCTGCTGCATGATCGTTTGGGCGGCACCAAATGAGGATGAGAAGATATATTTAACCTTCCGATACATTTACTTCTCTGCTCTGTTGGCCAGTGTTTACTTCATGGTCTGCATCGCCCTGGAAAGGTATCTATCTGTCTATCCAGTATGTGTGTAGCTCCTTCTGTGTCTGAACATTATATTAGTTTCTAACTCTGAAGCTCCTCAAAGACTTTGTGTCCATCTTGTATTACAGGTATTTGGTCATCGCCCACCCACTGTGGTACCGCTTCAGACGAACCATCAAGACCTCTGTGGCGGTCTGTGTCCTGGTCTGGGTCCTTCCTCTTCTGTTGTTGTTCATTTGTGGGTTTTTTGGTGGGCATCGAGGCATATTCTTCACCACCCTCCTCCTCCTCCTCCTTCCCTTCCCTCTGTTAATCTTCTCCCTGGTTGGGACCCTCAAAGCCCTGTCTGCTTCCATCTCGGTTCCCTCTGAAGAAAAACGACGAATTGTGGGAATTTTGGTTCTGGTGCTGCTTATTTACACTCTGCTGTTCCTGCCCAGAATCATTTGGTACCTGGGCCAATACTATGACCTGATGTTCTACATTCTGTCTGTCATCTTCATCAGGCTGAGTCCTCTTGCAGACTCAGTCCTGTATGTCTTCATGAGGAAAGGGGTCATAGACAAGCTTTTGGCCTCTGTGTGTTGCTGCAGAATGGACAGCAGTGATATCAGCAGTCCATCAGTATGAATGATGACAACATTTCCACAGTCAGCTTCATGTAGGCAGAGAAAGAGGGAGAGAGAGAAAGGGGAGGAAACAGGAGGAGAAATGGAGGCCAATAGAAAGGATAGAGATGAGACAGATACTGTCATCTACTGAGACCATTTCCAATAAGACACCTAACTGTAGAGAACAGGAAGCACTGTTTGGACTCTGCTGTGGGAGAAGTGGCTGCTGGGAAATGTTTTGCTCAACTTGCTCTGGTTCACTGTGATGGCTTCAACACATGGAAATAAAATCTGTTTTATTAGTTTGGAGCTGGAAGTTGATGTCTGTCATTATTCTCCTTTAATCACAGAAGCAAAGCAGATATTATTTTAGATGAACTGAGCTCATTATAGCCGCCTAGCTGTCTTCTTCCTAAATCTTTATTTGGACTGTTGTTTGGATGTTTAACACAGGGAGAGCATCTCAACACGTCTTTAGCACTTTTTCCTTTTGAAGTGTCATTTCTGCTGTTTTAGTGGTAGGCATGCTAGTGTTTAGGATGGGATTCAGAGCAGCTGTTTTGCAGCAGCTGTTGTGTGCTTGGCAACATGGATAAAATCTTAAACCACAGTTTAAGTCACTTTATATGAAATCCAATAAAAATCAGTTTGTTGACCAAACTGTGAATGTTTGTCTTTGAGCAACAAATGAAGGTTCAACAAAATCTCTGCTGGTTGACAAATCTCTATTGTCTATATGAACATAAAGCCCAACCTGCTGTTACCAGGGAGGCATTTTTTATTAACACATAACAAAAAACTTACAGGTGAGCTGTGAAGGTGGCAGTCTGAGATGAAGAAACAATAATCCAGAAAAACAGTGAGCACAGACACAGGAAGTGAAACAAGACAACGACACAAGTGGGAAGAAAAACTGCAAAATAAAACAGGAAACCAGAAACACAATCATCATCTTGAATAATGTTTTAGACACGGTTTGGATAAAATCGAAATCAGTTTGTCCTTTATCAGTAAAAGGAAAGTTCATCTTTCAAGTGAAACGTTTTACCTCATGAAATCAACAAGACGTTCCTCCACTTTGACTGAGCCTGTGGGACTTTCAGCAGGACATCAGTGAGCTGTTTTACTGCTCGGACTGCTGCTATATTTTCTGTAAACCACCAGATGGCAGTGTGCCGGCTGAGTTCACTGCCCACAAGCTTCAAATCTTTTCTCAGCACAAACCAGAGGAAAGCCCAAAAGCTGCATGAAGCTCTGCTCAGCCCACACTGGTTCTGATGGTCCAGGTCAGTCTGCTTTAGTTATTTACTATAAAACAAGGAAGAAAAAGGCCCATAAACAGCTGCAGGACCTGGAGACAATAATACCTGATTATCTAAAGTGAAGAGAAAGAAGTCTGTGTGATGGACAGTGGTAACAGCCAATAAGATGCGCTGATGTGATATGTGATTTGGTTTGTGTCAATAAAGTTTGTCTTCCTGACGAGAGTTTCCATCCTGTCCTTGTGCCGCCATCACCTGCTTGGTAGTAAACGATATATTGTAGGTCACGTTTTCCTGATCTGAGCTGTGTGCATGTGCATCGCTGAACAATTTACCTCTGCTACCATTAACACTGACAAAAGTATATGAATAATCTACCGCAGTATCAAAGTGAGGGCCGGAGCTACAGCTCTTACAGTCCTGTGCAAACATTTAATAAATATGAAAATTTCGAGCCCGTTCTCATCTCAGGGCATATAGTAAGGTAATATAGTAAAGTAATTCCCCGTCATATACCGACGATTTGAGAAAGAGTGACAAAGCGTAAGTATTTTGCGCGAAGGGTACCCTTTAGCGTCTCATGGAGACGCTTCCGGAACCGTCTGTATGAGACGCTCCGGGGCGTCCGGTTCGGACCGGAAGTGCTAGCTAGGTAGCTAAATTCGTGATAAAGGTGTTGACAGCCCCCCCGAAGCCCCTACCCTAACCACAACCATCTGAAATGTTAGTGCCTAAACCCAAGTCATTGAATGTATGCACGTCGACCGGCTAACCCTACAGCTGCGCATCTCATGGCCGATGTGCAAACAGGTAGGGTTAGCCTCCCTTGTGTTGCTTTAACGTAGGAAACGGGAGCGTTTCATACCGACGCAGAAGGGTACCTTAAGCGTAAAATCCTTACGCTTTGTCACTCCGGATAAAGGCGTCAGATATGACGCATTGAGATGAGAATGTGTTGAAATTCCCTGAACATACATAAAAACACTGAAAACACCTGATCTGAGAGGAAACTGTTTCTCCCATCCCATAATCCTGTCCTCGTCCCGCCATCACCTGCATGGTTTAAAAAGACATATTGTAGGTCACGTTTCCTGATGTGAGCTACAAACTGGTCCCAGGTTTCTGTAGAGGCGTCCATGTTCCTCTTGATGAGCCATGTTGTCCGTTTAATTTGTCCTCATAAGACATTTAAGAAGATTACTTTCTTTTCTGAGACAAATTTGTATTTAAAGTCATTACAATCCTCCCTTTTTGTTAACTCTTACTTCTTCCCCAAGGTATTTACCCTATTGATGCCATACGTGCTATGAGCTAGTTGTTCCTCAAATGCAAGTCAGTTTGGATAAAAGCACCTGATAAATGAGGAAATGTAAATGTAAGACCCTGAACCACCCTTAAGGAGAGAACCCAGTTTGATCTGGAGCATCTCAGCCACAAAGTTTCTGCAATCAATCTACTGCAATCAAAGCGTTAAATAGAGATAAAATACTGTGATATTGTCACGGTCTGGGTGCGGGGTTTGTGTGTGGTGTGGCAGGCTGGTGGACCCAAATGCAGGACATGCAGAGCAGAGCAGGTAAAGTTCAAAAAAGGGATTTATTGGCAAAACAAAAGGCGAGCACACTTACTGAGTGGCTGATCACTGACAGTCCAAACACGGTAATTCAAACAGAAAATCCAAAACCCAAAACAGAACTCAAAAAGCAACTCCAATAATCCAAAGACAGGGCAAGACAGGGCACGAGACAGGACTAAGGTACACACTGTACAAACTGAGAACACTGAACAATGACTGGACAAGGACTAAACAGAAACACCAGGTATATATACACACACGGGACTAACGAGCAGGGCGGGAGCAACACAGGTGACTGGGATCAGGGATAACGAGGCACAGGCAGGGAGCAGAGGAAAACAGAGACAGACATGCAGAGGGATCACTGGGGATCAGACATTTACATTTACATTTACATTTACTCATTTGGCAGACGCTTTTATCCAAAGCGACTTACATTTGAGGAACAACTTACAAGTATCAACAGAGCATCAAATACAGATCTAACAACTGACAATACATACTAGTAAGAGCAGCAATAAATACTAGTAAGAGCTCATAGTACATATCACATCAATGGGTAAATACCTAGGGAAGGAAGTAAGAGTTAACAGAAAGTGCAATCAGAACAAAAAGTGCAGTCAATACAAGATAATTATAGGGATAGAAGAAGAAGGGCACAGGAAGTGCATGTTAGAGGTTAGTTAGTTAGAGGTGTTATAAGAGGAAGTGTTCTCAGAAGAGATGAGTTTTCAAGAACTTCTTGAAGTTAGAGAGGGACGCCCATGCTCTGATGGCGTGTGGTAGCTCGTTCCTCCATCGTGGTGTCACAGATGCGAACAGCCGGGACTGGGATCGCTTTGACAAGACACAAGTTACTAAACACTAGACAAGACAGAACCCCAAAATCCAACAGACCAAAATAATGAATACAAAAACCAAGCCAAAAGACAAGAACTAAAACCCAAACCCCCCAACAGAAAACACAGACAGGATCATGACAGAAATGCCATTGTGTCTTACATGTATTTACCTCTCTTTTCTATCATTGTATGCATTGACTGCCATTGTGTCTCCACTTGTTTCTATTTTGCTTTTAATGTATGTTGTTTTTGTATCTACTAACTTTGCACGTTGTCCAAGACAAATTTCCCAGCGATGGGACAGAATAAAGTATAAAGTAAAAAATTAAAAAATTAAAAAATGCTCCAGGGTTTCCTCCTGGGAGCAGACAAGGCAGCCACGAGTAGTTGTGGCGTCGTCTTGTGCCACATGTCTGTTTGTGGCCACAGCTTTTACGATCCTCCACTGGAGATCTGCAGTGCGTTTCTCTATGGTGGTCTTAAACAGGGACCTCCAGCTGCCCTGAGCAGAAGAGCCTGGTGCAAACACTTCTTACCACCTGGATTCCTTCAGCTCTGACCGTCTAACCAGACTTTAACATTTGTGATGGATGATGTCTCTCTGTTTCGCCCACTGAAAGTTCCACATTAGTGTTTTTAAAGGAAAGGAGTAACCCTGCTCTCTCCTCCTAATCTTCACTGGCCTGTGAAACCTTTAAGGTGAGACGCTGCAGGTGAACAGGGTAAGACATGGAACCAACAGATATCACCATGAAACTTTCATAGCTCATTACTCACATGAAGATAATAATTTTGCATTACAGGTCTGCTGAAATTGTGTCTAAATATGAAAATGAGGCAGTATGTAATGAAATATGAGCTAATTTGCATCTATTTCAAGAGCTGAAAACTGAACACTGATTAAGTCGGGGTCAAAATGAAACTCAGCTGTTTAACCTCTGAGGGGTCGTTTGCCAGGTTCATCGATACCGCAGGTTTGTTAGTGTTCCTGGCTGTGGTAACGACAGTCTTCTAGTATCTTCAACCAAGTCCAGTTGCCCTTGACTTTAACCTTCTTTGGATGATTGTTGACATATAGTCAAATGTTTTTGTCAGAGGGAATTTTAGATATATATTTTCTTTATTCCATAAATCAGAAAATACTGTCAACAGACATAAAATAAAATGTTCTATAATTCAGGCTGTGAATGATATGTGAACAAACCTCTGTAAAAGTCTGCTGTACATCAAAAAGCAATTCATTTAGGTCACTAGTGTTATTTGGATATATTTCCGCTTTGTCCTAGTCCATCTCCAAGACCGCTCCAGGAGAATTCACCTGAGAACACAAAATGTAGCCTAATTGTTTTTTTAATCTGTAATTCATGTTACCGGCAATTTGATAGATTTCCCCTGTAATGTAGCTCACTGTTCTGTGAGCGGGTAAGGTAATGAAGATGTGTGAATATCCTTTCAATCCCAATTATACATTCTAAGAAAACATATGCAAAACACATAAGAACATGGAATTACAGACAAAACACATGTCTTCTGTTCAGAGCGACGCTGACTGAACAGACAAGGCCCCAAGATTAAGTGAGCCTAGCTGTTAGCCTGGGCTGGACCAACACCACTGGTCAAGACTCAGCAGTTTACCTACATCAAGGGACAAGAGACACTCTTTAGAGGACAATGTTTGTATTCTGGATAGGGAGGACAGAGTCGTGAAAGAGGCCATTTAGGTAGAGCAACCAGAGACTTGTTTGGGGTGTTCTATCTTCAGCACATTGTATTTGTCTGAATATGAAAAGTTCCCTCCATTATTTACATTATTGTAGACGGTGTGGATGCAGAGAACAAAACAGACTCTGGTGAAGGGAACCCATTGTTGTGGTCCAGGGAATGTAAATGAATATGCAAACTGTGACAAGCTGTCCCTTCTGAACCATCTTGTGCTGAGGGATGTTACCTAACATCTGAGTTGAATTAGTTGCATGTTAGAGTTGTTAGACATTGTGAATGTTTCAATGTTCAGTTTGTTCCTCTGCAAACAATAAAATGTGCAGGTGTTTCAACAACCGGCTTGAACAGGTAGTCAAGCCTCCATCCCCGAAGTCAAAGGGCAGAGGGCCATTCGACAGGCGGACCATCGATTGAAGAAGACAGTCTGAAGATCCTAGAACAATGCTTCACATCTCAAATCACTCATGCAGCTCTTTTTTGTCACGCAGCTTTCAAAGGGACATTTTCTTACATCACCTTTTTATTCTGCATGGAAAGATTTTTTAAAGAAAACATGAAGATGCTGAGTGTGCAGCAGCTGTGAACTGGAGGTGTACAGCATACTGCTGTTAAACCAGTTACACGTCACCTAATCTGCTTCTGTCCCTCACACACCTGATCCAGATCCACAATCACACACCGGACCAACATTCTCTCTCTGCTGTGGTATTTAAGGCGCCACCTTTGAGCCATTGAGTCATCATCCATATGTCTCTTCACGCACCAGCCAACCAGACATTTGAACGAGAACTCTGATTTTTGATGACTCGTCTGCCTGCCTGGCTCACTCTAATCTCTCTCTCCGGAAACATCACCGGGCACCAGAGACAGCTTTAGACTCGGACTAGTTGCCCTTAAGTCACACACACAGTTACTTCAGACTTTACTTAACAGGCACTCCCACACCTGAGGCTGATCCCCATTAACACATCTGCCCTCCATCAATCGCCACCACTATTTGAGACCAGACCAGCTGACCAGTCTGCACCGGATCATTGTGTCTTTTGAGAAACCACTCACTCTCTTCACAGAGTTTATATACAGGAAATCATGTCACCGCTCAAGAAGCCCAAACTCAACCACAGGGATTTTAACAATTCTAGACCTACTTCTTAATGACCAATTCAATTTCAATTCAATTCAATTTTATTTATATAGCGGCAAATCACAACAACAGTTGCTTTTCATAAAGAGCAGGTCTAGACCATACTCTGAAGTTATTTACAGAAGCCCAACAAGTTTAATCAAAAGTCTTAGAGAAGACTGTCCATTCATAATTGAGTTATTCTATGAATAAGTACGACATCATCGATAAATTTCAATGTGGTTTTAGGTCTCAGCACTGAGACTGCTCTCAAAGTGATGAATGATCTAATACTTAGTGCTGATACTGGTCATTGTGAGATTTTAGTGAGATTCCAGCTCATCTTTTGACATTGCTGACCATTGTAATTTACTGGATCACTGTTGGAATCTTTATATATATAAGTTATCTCATATTTACTCGGTACATGGAAATACATATATGGAAATATAAGCATTGTATTTTAATATGAATCTTTGAGTTTGTTCACAGGAAACCTGCAGTGGATGGGTCACAGAGCCAGACACCCAAAGAAGCAAGAACCAAAACAGCTACTGATATGCAGCTGTTATACATAGTTCCTGGAACATTCTGCACAGCACCATAGCCATAACAACATATGCTAATCTAACTGTTTCACAGTTCATGTTGCTGCTTATTCCCTTTCCCATGTAGCAGCAATGTGTATGTAACTAGGGACCTCCTTGATAATAATAAAAAGAGAGGATGCGGCAGGGATGCCTCAGAGCGGTTGGAGTTTGTAACTGAGTACATCTCTGTCCGTTCTCCTCGCGAGTAAAAAGCCATTAACTCTCTTGTGTCTTTCTTCCTTGTTTGATATTTTAGGTGTCCAAACCTGACATTTATTTCGTCCTTCGAGCCGGATACCAAGATGCCTGAGCTTTCCAGTGGGCTAGGTGGAAACCGGGAAAGACTGTGCACAGCAATAGATCCTTTTCCAGGCCTCTAAGTGGCCTAAAAGTGGACGGCGGAGTCCAGCAAAATCCCGATAAATTCCGTATAGAGACGGTGGAGTCCTACAGGTACCCAACAAATTCCGTGTAAACATCTGGATGGCGGAGTCCTACAGTGGGCCGACAAATTCTGTGCAAAAGAGTGAATGAGTGACTGAACGGGAAAGGAGTTCCACTTGGAACCTTTTTCCATATAAAGCAGTGGGGTTGTAAACAGTAAAACTGACGTGGATGCAAAGGCAAGAATTCTCCACTCGTGAGAGTTGAAGTGAGAATTACCACGACAGGTGTTTTTATTACTGTCCCACTGGGTGAAAAACCAACGGTAGAACACCCTAGGTGTTGAAACGTTGGACTAAATTTTGCAAAATGGGGAAAGGGGGAAGTAAACCTTTAACTAAGGAAGATTTAACGTGCAAAGACTGGAAGTATATTGAAAAATTAGATCCAAAACACATCGAGCATCTTGATAAATGGATAAATGACTATGGGTTTGAGGGACGCCTCAACACCCAAAAATTAGCTGAACTACAAGATGCCATAATAAAAGACACAAAGGATGACTTAAAAGAATTAAAATTGGTTGGCATAGCATTGATTTTTGGAAACAAATAGCAAATAAACGAGAAGAGGGAAGTAGACGAGCTAAAGAAAAAGAAAATAATGATAAAAAAGGAAACGAGCAAGTGCTGTTTCACAGACAAGAGGATGATGAAACAGGCCCTGTGCGTAGACGTAGACCGCAGAGAGAGGAGGAAGGAGATGAGGATGAGATAGAAGGAGCAGTAGCAGCACAGGCTTGGCCCGCTCCATCATTATACCCCAACCTACAAACAGACCTGCCACCGCCACCTCAATAGGATGGACCTGTCCCTAGACAAACTAGAGCAGCTGGTCCAGTTGATTTCGAATGGTCAAAACAAATAGGGAAAGTCATGTCTCCAATACCATCTGCACCAACAGTGTTAAAAATGAGTCCAGACCAAGCTGATATATATCCAATGATAGAAGTGGCAAATCCTAATGTAGATAACGTTGGCAATAATCCCACTATCCTAGTCTATAGAACATGGACAATAAAGGATGTAAAAAAAAGGCCATAGAAGGTGTAACCTCCCATAAGGTTGATGTAAATCAGTTCATACAGGACATAGAGAGTTTAAGACCGTCATACCACTTAGATGGGAATGAAATGCAACAAGTGTGGATGACTGCTCTGGGGACAGACTGGCATCTGGTTCGAGGAAGCTGGAGTCCAGTAGATGCCAATGGAGTCTTAGCTCATAACTCACAAGATCTGAGTACTAGAGTCAGGGCTGTCCATGACAGTATTGTCCAAAAATTTAAATGAAGAGCAAATTTTACTGAGGTAGGAAGAGCAAAACAGAAAGATGATGAGCCCTTTGAGGAATATAGGGTAAGAATGACTACTGTGTTCAAAACACATAGTGGCCTGGAAGATGATAATAATGAGGATGGAGCGTTTAGACAACAACTAAAAAACGCCTTACATGCAAACTCAAGAGATGCAATCAGACAATGGGTTGACAGAAATTACATAGGACTGGCAACAGGGAAGTTGGAGGACTATGTAAGTCATGCCCTCCATGCTGAAAAAGTGATAAATGAAAAAAAAGAGTAAAAAAGCTGTAGAAGGCTTTGTCCTAGAGAAGGACACAGAAATTTTCTACCAGGTACAAGGTGGAAAAGGGGGATTTAGGGGCCGAGGACGAGGTCGCGGAGGACAGAGGGGTAGAGGAAGAGGAAACTATAGGAGTAACATGACAGGATGTTGGAATTGTGGAAAGGAAGGACATTTTGCGCGAGACTGCCCGGAGAAAAAGGATGTATCTGCATGACTAGGGTCAGAAAACAAATCAAACATGTCTCCTGAATCAACTGAACCTACTGAAGTAAACAATGAGGATGTCAAGGATGTCATGATAAATTTCCAAGATCTATTAGCAATGGACAGTGTAAAACCTGAAGTAACACTGTTAGTAAATGGGAAACCCATTATCTTTTTTGTGTGATTCTGGAGCATGCAGGACCACCTGCAATGAACCAATGCCAAATTTTAAACATAGTGGCTAGCAAATTGTTGTGCGATCAGCCAGCGGAAAGCTGACTGAAATACCTGAATCTGAACCCGTGTGGATATGAGATCCTGAGGGTCTGTCATGCCAGATGTCCATCTTAATGTTTCCGCAATGCCCAGTAAACTTGCTAGGAAGAGATGGTCTTTTGTTGCTAGGATTAGCATTAATACCATCAGCTGAGGGACAGATTGTGGTAAAAAAGAAAAGCTGAACTGCTGCAGGGGGACATATGTGTCCTTCAAGGGATAGGAGAGCCAAAATACTACTATTCCCTAGACATAACAAACAGGCCACCACACAATACTGCCACAGCCCTATTAAGTGAAGGAAGAAATGCAATATCTGAGTTACAAAGTGCAATGTCAGCAGACGATTTGCATGTCACAATGTGGTACAAAAACACAACAGGCCCAGACAGAGACTTTGAGAAAAGCCTGACACAAGTTACCCCTACTAAAATCACCCTCAACTATATTTATTCAGATGCAGACAGCACATCAGTTGCAGGAGTGACTCTAAATGATAAAATCATGCAGTTATACAGGATGAGAGTACCACCACACATCTCTCTGTATAAAAACAAAAACATGCAGTGGAAAGATTTGGGGAAAATGGTGCAACAGGGAGAGAATGCTACTGACTGGATAGCAACGTCCGTGAACACATGGTCAAGTGCTAGTACTGGACTGACAAAAAAGGCCTTGTTTTGGTCAGCTCAAGTGCAAGAGGGAATACACCTACAATGTACAAATAAATGAGAATTAATGGTGTTAACACAGGAAGATGAAGATTTGTTACAAAACATTCCAGAAGAAGTGTGGTCTAAGGGACCTAGTGATGTAGGCCTAGTAAAAGGAGCAGTACCTGTAAAAATAAGACCAAAATCAGACTATAGACCCCGCATAAGACAGTATCCATTAAAACAAGATGCACAAGTAGGAATAAAACCAGTAATAGAATATTTGCTTAAAGCAGGAGTAATAACAAAATGCGAAGACTCCCCTTGTAATACTCCCATCTTCCCAGTTAAGAAAGCACCCCCCCTCTGTAGGATGGCGTATGGTACAAGACTTACAAGCAGTTAATGATGCTGTAGTGCAGAGAGCACCCTGCGTCCCTGATCCATACACCTTGTTAAATTCTCTAAGATCTGATGCTAAAGTTTTTACTGTAGTAGACATTAGCAATGCATTTTTTTCTGTACCAGTAGATCAAGATAGTCAATTTTGGTTTGCATTTACTTTTGAGGGACAAAGATATACATTCACTAGACTTCCGCAGGGTTTTTGCAAAAGTCCAACTATTTATTCCCAAGTTATGAGTGCTAGCATTGCTAAATTCCAACCTCCTGGTAATAGTCAAATCTTACTTTATGTTGATGACATTTTGTTAGCATCTCCAGATGAAGAAACTTATAAGACAGATACAATAGCACTACTACAGCATTTGGCAAAGGAAGGTCACAAAGTGAGCAAAAATAAACTTCAGCTGTGTAAAAGGGTAGTGAAATATCTAGGCCATAACCTCAGTGCAGGGGGAAGAACTCTGCTTGAAGACAGGAAAGTAGCTGTCCTTCAAGCACCCAAACCACAGACAAAGAAACAAATGATGTCTTTTCTAGGTTTAACTAATTACTGCAGGACTTGGGTGCCAAATTATGCAGAAATAACCTCACCTTTAAGTAAAATGATGTATGAAGAAGATCTTAAAATGAGTTCACCATTAAAATGGACAGAGGAAGCTGAAGAAGCTTTCTGTAAAATAAAACAAGGTTTGGTTTCTAGTGCAGCTCTTGCACTACCTGATTATAGTAAACCCTTTATCCAGATGGTTGATTGTAAGGATACTTTATGACGTCAGTACTAACTCAACAATATGGAGATAAAAAGTGACCTATTGCATACTTCTCCTCCAAATTAGACAGTGTGGCATGTGCTATGCCACATTGTGTGTGTGCTGTAATAGCTGCCTCAATGGCTGTAGAAGTAAGCGCTGCAATTGTACTCTTTCACCCCTTGACCTTAAAAGTTCCACATGCGGTCTCAGCTTTACTTCTCCAGACAAATATGACATTTTTATCACCTGCTCGACATTTGTCTTGCATGTCAGTGTTGCTGTCACAACCGCATGTAACTATAGAAAGAAGTACCACATTAAATCCAGCGACACTTCTACCGACAGCAGATGACGGAGAGAAGCATGATTGTCAGAAACAAGCTGAGGAAACAGCTAAAAGTAGGTCTGACCTCAAAGATCAACCCCTTCAAGAAGGGGAAATTGTTTTTGTAGATGGTTCATCTAGGAGAAATGAGCAAGGCAAATTATTAACAGGATATGCTGTAGTCACATAAACCACAGTATTAAAGGCAAAACAGCTACCCTCCAACTACTCAGCACAGGCAGCTAAGTTAGTAGCACTTACTGAAGCATGTAAACTAAGGAAAAAAGATAACTATATATACGGACAGCCAATATGCATATGCCACAGTGCATATCTTTGCCCAGTATTGGAAGAATCGTGGTATGATAACATCTACAGGAAAACCAGTAACACATGCCAAACTCCTAAGTGAACTGCTCAATGCTGTACAGCTCCCAGAGGCTATAGCCATATGTAAATGTGCAGCACACACATCAGGGACAGATGAGGTGTCTCTTGGAAATGCTTTTGTGGATAAAATAGCTAAAGCAGCAGCTACAGGGAAACAAGATGTTCTTCTAATGACAGAACACACAGACATAGATCAATCAACCCTTAAAGAAATGCAACAACAAAGTCCCCAGTTTGAAAAAAATGTTTGGTTACGTAATGGTGCACAGTTGAAAGATGATCTGTATGTATGACCAGACAACAAACCAATACTACCTAAGAATCTATTTAAATGGGCAGCCATATTGAGCCATGGAGTTACTCATGTCTCAACAGGAGGGATGGTGACTCAGGTGCAACAACATTATACTACATATGGATTTAATAATAATAATAATAATAATAATAATAATAATAATAATAATACATTTTATTTCTATAGCTTTAAAGACACTCAAAGACACTTTACAGTAAGGAAAAGAATAAGTACATTAAAGAGGTTAAAACGCAAAATATATAATTATAAATTTAATGCCTTTAAGAATTTTGTAGAGCATGTCTGATTTGTGCTAAACATAACTCACAGGGGAACCTTAGACCAAGAAGGGGCCGGTTCCCTGAGCCTCAGTATCCGTTTCAAGCAATACACATGGACTTCATAGAACTAAATAAGAGTGAAGGGAAAAAATACTGTCTAGTGATAATAGATGCTTTTTCCAAATGGATAGAACTTTTTCCTACTCAGCATCCAGATGCACTGACGGTAGCAAAAGCATTGTGTAAAGATATTATTCCAAGGTATGGCATCCCAGAAAGAATCTATGGTGATAATGGACCACACTTTGTAAACCAATTAATTGAAAAAATAGGAGTTATGTTTCACATGAAGTTAAAACACCACTGTGCATACCATCCACAAAGTGCAGGATTGGTAGAGCGAATGAATGGAACTATAAAAAACAGATTAAAGAAATGTATGGAAGAGACAGGCAGACCGTGGACACAATGTCTAGACCTAGTCAAAATGTACATAAACATAAGTACAACAGGATTAACTCCATATGAAACATTGTTTGGTCGACCATATAGGCTACCACAGTTTAAAAATCAGTGGGAGACGGATGAAGAGTCATGTCTAGCTGATTACATGAGAAAGATGTTAGAGCAGCAAAAACAAAAGGAAGCTAATGATATGCCTTCTGTATCCCACCAGGAGCTTGACTTAGTGGAGCCAGGAGATTGGGTACTAGTAAAAAAGCATAAAGAAGAAGCACTGGTACTCTCCAAAGTGGGAAGGACCTTTTCAGGTACTGTTAACCACCCCCACAGCTGTCAAAATAGCGGAGAGATCTACTTGGATTCATCTAGCTCATTGTAAGAAGGTCATTTCTGCTGTCTTAAGCTCGAACAAGGGAAGCAAGCCAAAGTCTGATAATAGGACGGATTCAGGTGTTTAGAACCTGGATAGGCCCGAAAGTCAGTGAAGAAACCCACGGGCTGCTGACCTTATTAGGGAGTAAAAGCAGTTGAGATGGCTTTTAAGGTGTGGCACACATTAGTGGTGATCTCCCTAGAGGTCCTACTTTCAGCTGCGTCAGAAACACACTTTTGCCAGGGAAATAATTATTACAACCATGGCATACAGGTGTGTATCCCAAATAATACCAGTGTTTCCGTAGTGCTTCCATTTTCCAGTCTTAACAGTAGGGAAGCGAAGGGCAGTGATTATACTACTCATACATGGTATATGACAAATGATCTGAAAGATACATCATGGCCAACTCTAGTGGCAGATGAAAATGATAACTGGCTCATTAAAAGGGGGAATACGCATTATTGGAACACCAAAATCCACTGATGAATGGTTTCAAATGACCACAGGAATTACTGGATATAGTAATAACTGGTTGCTAATGGTAATAATAATAATAATAATAATACATTTTATTTAATGGCGCCTTTCATAACACCCAAGGTCACCTAACAAACAATTTACAGATCACTACATAAAACAATAAAAACAACAAACAAGCCACATACAGATATAATTCATTAAAAGCTCAATACAACATTTATAAAAGCTTGTATAAAAAGATGTGTCTTAAGACGGCGTTTTAAAAGTCAACAAGCAGTCGCTATTCGCGAACATCAAGGGGAAGAGAGTTCCATAGGCTAGAGGCAGCATAACTAAAAGATCTGGCACCCATGGTATTTAGTCAATCCGAGGTACCACAAGAGAAATTGAAGATGAGGACCTGAGAGCACGTGAAGGGGTGTAAACATGGAGAAGTTGTGTAACGGTATTGGGGTGCAAGATTATGAAGTGCCTTATAAGCAAGTAGCAGGATCTTAAATTCAACTCTATACTTTACTGGAAGCCAGTGCAACTGCTGAAGAACAGGAGAAATGTGCTCAGTATAAGGAGTTCTAGAAAGAACACGAGCGCTAGAGTTCTGAACTAACTGAAGCTTATGTAGCAATTTGGAGGGAACACCTGTGAAAAGAGCATTACAATAGTCAATACATTGAAGTGACCAGTGCGTGAATAAGAATTGCAGTATTATTATTTGAAAGAAAGGGCGGAGACGGTTAATATTACGTAAGTGGAAATATGCGATCCGTGTGATATTATTAATTTGAGCTTCAAAGGATAGTGTGCTATCCATGATGACACCCAAACTTTTAACCCGTGAAGAAGGACAGATTACAGTATTGTCAATATACAAAGAAAGACAATTAGATCTGGACAAAACAGATCGAGTGCCAATAAGCAAAGCCTCAGTTTTGTTGCCATTTATCTTCAAGAAGTTAGCGGAAAGCCAATCTTTAATTTCAGCTGAAACAGCTGGACAAAGATGGTGGTGGAAAGAACCAGTGGGTTTGGCAGACAAGTAGAGTTGGATGTCGTCCAGCATAACAGTGGAAATGAATCCCATATTTCCTCAAAATATAACCAAGAGGGAGCATGTAAATAATGAAGAGAAGTGGGCCTAAGACAGAACCCTGGGGAACACCAGTAGTGACTATAGATGTTCTTGACTGAAAACCTTTTAATTGAATACGCTGACTGCGTCCAGATAGATATGACCTAAACCAAGACAGAGCAGTGCCAGCAATACCAATAGAAGCTAATCTGTCAAGAAGTATTTTATGTGAGACAGTATCAAAAGCAGCGCTCAAATCTAGAAGGACAAGTATGGATAAAAGCCCAGAGTCAGCTGCCAGCAGTAGATCGTTGGTTATTCTGACAAGAGCATAACCGTAGAACAAGCAGGTAACATGACAAAAGGAAATTGCGTAGTGTGTATGGGACCTAGACCACTACTACAGGTAATTCCAGCATCTGTAGAAGACAATTGTACTATTGAATTAATGAATAAGACCAATCCCAAGTAAGACTGCCAGAGATGGGATTCTGTGTTCCCTGTTATTGCAGCAGACAAAGAGAAACCTTTATTCTCTAAAAGAGTAGCACGTGGAAACTTCACATGCATAAATATGACAGGGACAGGTGCAAAATTGGGTAAACTATCCAAAGAATGGTGTACTGTTATAATATCTGTGAAAACCACATTCAGACCAATTTCTCGAGGAGAGATCTGGTGGTGGTGTGGAGATGATAGATTGTTTGACAAATTACCATATAATGTGACAGGACTCTGTTCACTAGTAACACTGATCTTACCAGTCTCAGTATATCCCATGACAGTTGCAAATTTAATCATTGACTTGAAGAGTGTAATGCCACATCAGTGGCTGCATAAGAGAAGAAGCATCCAGGATAATACCCCTTGGCTATCTATAACAGATCCTACTTATATTGATGCTATTGGAGTTCCTAGAGGGGTTCCTGATGAATATAAATTAGCAAATCAAATATTATCCGGGTTTGAATCAGCACTCTGTTGGTGGTGTACAACTAATAAAAATGTAGACAGAATAAATTACATCCACTACAACGTTCAGAAACTAGGAAATTGGACCCAGAGCGGTTTTGAGGCCATTCATGACCAACTTGCTGCCACCACCCTCATGGCATTCCAGAACCGAATAGCCATAGATATGGTACTAGCAGAACAAGGAGGTGTTTGTGCAATGTTCGGAGAGCAATGCTGCACGTTCATACCTAACAATACGGCTGCAGATGGCAGTCTCACTAATGCCATTGCAGGACTTCGATCCCTTAACGGGAAAATGAAAGAGCACTCAGGAATAGATAATTCACTGTGGGGCTCATGGTCAAGTGTGTTTGGTCGATGGGAAGCTCTGATAACCTCTGCTTTGGTGTCCATAACTGTATTTGCGACTATTCTGACCTTGTGTGGTTGTTGTTTTATTCCTTGTCTTAGAACACTGGTACACCGTATCATTACCACAGCTATATCACCTATGGAGCACAGAGTGGCTCAGTTGTATCCTTTGTTGGGTGAAATAGATCAATTCGAAGAATTCAAAGACAATGATACTGATAATGAAGAAAATGATCCATTACATCAAGTACCAGATTTGTTTTCTTATCCATGAGATTATGAACGAGTCTCCTCTAACCTGTAACGTTGAACTCTGAGTGTAAGCATATTGGAGCTTATAAAAATGATCTTGCAGTCGAAAATCTTAACAGAAGTGACTGACTTAAGTGAAATGAGAATTTGAGAAAATATGTGATAAACAGGAGGGAAATGTTGGAATCTTTATGTATATAAGTTATCTCATATTTACTCAGTACATGGAAATACATATATGGAAATATATGTATTGTATTTGTTCACAGGAAACCTGCAGTGGATGGGTCACAGAGCCAGACACCCAAAGAAGCAAGAACCAAAACAGCTACTGATATGCAGCTGTTTTACATAGTTTCTGGAACATTCTGCACAGCACCATAGCCATAACAACATATTTTAATCTAACTGTCTCAAGTTCAAGTTCATGTCCTTGTTTATTCCCTTTTCCCATGTAGCAGCAATGTGTATGTAACTAGGGACCTCCTTGTTCATAATAAAAAGAGAGGAGGCGTCGGAGATGCCTCAGAGCGGTTGGAGTTTGTAACTGAGTACATCTCTGTCCGTTCTCCTCGCGAGTAAAAAGCCATTAACTCTCTTGTGTCTTTCTTCCTTGTTTGATATTTTAGGTGTCCTAACCTGACAATCACCCTGAAAAGTGGGTTAGCATCAGGAACACGTCTCTAGATTGGTTAAAGTCCTATTTATCCAACAGAACGTTCTCCTTAGTTATAGATAATGCCGCCTATTCTTTGGCCCCTGTAAACTGTGGTGATCAACAAGGCTCCCTCAGACCCTCAGTTGTTCTGTTTATATATGTTGCCATTAGGTCACATTATACAGAAACACAAAATCCAATACCATTGTTATGCTGACGACACACAACTGTACGCCCCATTACTAATCATGGACGAAGGTAACATACTGTAGATAATCTTCTCTGCTCTACGGTTGAAATAAAGTTCTGGATGTCACCAAACCATCGTCATTAACTGAAAATAAATCTAATATTGTCTGTCTAGAGAAACATCTTGGATCTGTGTCTGCAAGTATCACAGAAACCTGCGTCCAATATGTGACTGAACTTTCCTTTGAAAAACATGTTACACAAGTTGTTCAAACATGTTTTAACGTGTTATCAATTGAGAAACATCACAAAAATCTGATAATTTCTCTTGTGGCCTAAACTCAAGAAGTCATCCATGCATTTATTTCTTCCAGGTAAGATTTTTGTAATTCACTCAGGGTTAAACACAAAAAACTTCAGCAGGTACATAACGCAGCTTTTAACAAACACTAGAAGGCAAGATCACGTCAGTCCTGTTTTAGCCTCAATCCACTGGGTACCTGTAAGTTTTAGGATTTATTTTACGGATTACTTTTAAGGGACTACATGGTTCTGCTCCTCTTTGAACCAGTACCTACCTCAGGGCCTCAGGCAGGGCTCTGTTGGCTGTTCCTTCGGGGGGTTTCACACCCGTAGTTCGGTTCATTTGGACAAAGTGAAAAAATGATACACTGTTACATTTTAGTTCTGGTCCGGTTCATGTTCACACTGCAGTTTTACAAACAGACCAAGAGAAGTAACCATGACGTTACACAGACAGGTAGCATGGTGATTGGACAGCTTTGGTGATTGTCATCCTGCATCATCAGGACCCGTGTGGGGAAATCAAACCTCAGTGACTCACAGAATTTCATGCAGCATTAGAGCTTATGAAGTAATAATTTATTATAAGCATGATTAGTAATGTTAGACTGCAGATCGACTGCAAAGTCTATTGTGAATAATAATGTAAGAACAGGATATGTAGTACAGGAATAAGGGCTTATTAGCCTATAGCAGGGGTGCTCATTACGTCGATCACGATCGACCGGTCGATCGCCAAGCTACTAGTGGTCGACCGCATGACATTTAAAAAAAAAACTTTTTTATTTTTTTCTCTTGGCTAGAATCCATCCCATCGCTTGATTGACATACAGGTAAGCCTGTCGGGAGGCAATCACAGTGAACCGCATATGCGATGCGCAACAGACATTGACCTCACTCCTCACCTCTCACATGTTTTGCCGCACATTCACAAACCCGGCGCCAAAGCTAACAAGCGAATCAATGCATTGCGCGTCAACGCACCGATTGTAAGCACTCGCTTTTTTCTTTTAAACTAAAGAAAGTTTATGACCATCAAAAATGAGTGGGGTTGCTGGACCAAGTAAGAAGCCAAAAACGTATCACTTTCATACGGAATGGGAGTTGGACTTTTTTTCCACAATGTCATTTTCTAAGTGCGTTTGCCTCATCTGCCGTACTACAATCGCAATGCCGAAGAAGGGACATGTGGAGCGGCATTTTCGGACTCTTCATGGAAAATACGATCCTGACTTCCCGCCAAATAGCGAGCTGAGAAAGAGAAAGTTGAATAAATTAAAATTGCTGTTGTCCGGACAGCAGTCATTTTTTTCACAACATACTTCCAAAGCGAAAGCCGCCACCGAAGCATCGTTCCGGGTGAGTTACGTCATCGTTAATAACAAGAAATCCTTCCAAGACGGAGAAATGGTAAAAGACGCATTCGTTGAAGCAGCCAACACATTGTTCCAAGACTTTAAAAATAAGGCAGAAATATTATCTTCAATCAAAGCTCTGCAGCTGTCAAGACATACAGTTACACGGCACTGTGAAGCTATGGCTGAGGATGTAACCCAGCAAATGTGGAAGGATATCAGTGATTGTGAGTGTTTTTCACTGCAGTTAGACGAATCTACTGATGTGAGTGACACAGCGCAGATATGCATTTTCATTCGTATGGTGCAAAAGAGGAGCTATTGACTTTACTTCCCATGAAAGAAAACACGCGAGGAGAGGACATATTAAAGTCATTTAAAACTTTTATTGAGAAAACTCAGCTCCCAGTATACAAATTGGTGTCTATCACCACTGATGGAGCACCCGCAATGGTTGTCCGCGTGAATGGATTTATTGCCAAGTGCAGGCAAGACGATGCTTTCGCAGACTTCTTGAACTACCATTGCATAATCCACCAACAAGCGCTATGCGCTAAAATGCTCAACCTGAAAGAGATCATGGATGTGACAACAAAGATTGCCTGTTCTATTCGAGCCAGATCTCTTCAAAGACGGTTATTCCGTGCACACCTGGAGAAGGTTGACTGCGACCACTCTGAGTTGTTGCTGCATACTGATGTAAGATGGCTTAGTCGAGGGAAATTCCTGCAAAGATTTCGAGAGCTCTGTCCGGAGATCAAGGAGTTTTTCTGTGTAGCTGGACATGCAGAATACAAGCAACTAAATGACAGTCAGTGGCTGTTAGACCTGGCATTTTTAACCGATCTGCCAAACATGTTGAATGACCTCAATCTAGACCTGCAAGGAAAAGACAAAACAGTGATCAATATGATCAGCTCTGTTAATGCTTTCAAACAAAAGATGCAACATCTCTCCTCAAAGCTGCAGCGCCATGATTTGTCAAACTTCCAGAACCTGGTGTCAGAGCTGGAGACGCAAGGGAAGGCCTGTGTGCAACTTGACAGTGCACGCTACACGCAGCAGATTGACAATTGTCTGTCAGAGTTTGACAAACGCTTTCAAGACTTTTCATTGTTGGAGCCAGTCACCACATTCATGTGTTATCCTTTTCAGGAAGATGCTGAGGTTGATTCACTCGCATCAAAAATTGCAACACTGTTTCAACTGAACCCGTCTGGAGTGGAAGATGAGATTTTGACTCTTCAAGCCGACATTGAGCTGAAGTCAGGAGCTCATGGACAGTTCTGGAACTTACTCACAGAGGCAAAGTACCCCAACATGAGGAGATGTACTTCCTCCTTGACTGCATTATTCGGCTCCACTTATTTATGTGAGTCAAGCTTTTCCCACATGAAGATCATCAAGTACAAGTAGTGTTCCACCATGACTGATGAATATTTAGAAGTGGGCTTGAGGCTGGCTATACTGGCTGATTCACTTCAAGTCATCAACAAACAACTAAACTCAGGTAATTACAAAAATACACGCACACACACACTATATATATATATATATATATATATATATATATATATATATATATATATATATATATATATAGCTTCCTGGATAGCTCAGTGGTTAAGGCCACTGACTTCGGTACAGGTGATCGTCCGGTTCAATTCGGTCAGGGCGTGGGTATCCAGGTGGACCCTTAGGCAAGGTCCTTAATGCTACTGGCCTACCTCAGGCATGAGTGAAACCGCAAATACAAGAGTCATACCGGCTCGGACGTCGCCCGGGTTAACAAGGTCCGCGTCAGTTGCTAGGGAACCAGGGCAACCTGATGAGAAATGGGCTACTGGAACAAGACATACATGGACAAGAGCAGAAAACTTGGATCTGATGCAATGCTACTATACAAGCAACCCCAGTGAGAGGGGTTATATGCAGAGACTATGGGATATATGGATGCTTGAAACCCATCATCAACACTGACAAAGAAACAACTCCTAGCTCAGTGTTCTAACATCCATAGCGGCAGCTCCTATCACAACTAGAGATCGATGAGGTACAACAAAATATATGCTACGACGAGGGGAGCCAGGACGACAGGTCAGCGGGGAGATTTCATCATCATCCCCACACTCAGAGATTGGGTACCAAGCCCCAATAAGCCCCACAGAACTCAACATAAGGGCGGCTGACCTACGAATGAAGATCATAGCCAAGCTGGACCCCCTAGTACAACGACCAAGACTGCCAAGGCTAAGTGACAAAGTACCCTCTGAAAGTCTGCTAGAAGATGTGAATGCAGCACTACATACTATCCCTACTAAAGCCGTAACCGAGACCAATGAGCTGATGTGCACCACAGCAACAGTAATCCTAGAGATGCTTGGCTATAAGATGAACACCACAAGCCACAAAGAGCATTACCCCCCATGGAGGAGAAGGTTAGAGGCCAAGATCAAGGCAACACGAAGAGAAGTTAGTCAGCTCTCAGAGCTACAGAAAGGTGTAAGGAAGGGATTACCTAAGAAATACAACAAGCTGTCGATACCTGAGGCTCTAGAGACTGCCAAACAAAGACTCACCGCCCTGGCTACCCGCCTAAAGAGATACAAGGGAGAAGCAGAAGCAAGGAGAATAAACCGGATGTTCTCCACGAACCATCCAAAGTGTACTCTCAATGGCAGGGTAATAACACAAGATCAGATCCACCCAGGGCTGAGACTGAACAGTACTGGAAGAACATATGGGAAAAGAGGCATCCCACAACACCAATGCCCAGTGGCTAGTGGATCTAAGAACAGATCACAGCAATCTCCCAGAACAAGAACCAGTAACCATTACAACGGCAGACATCCAAGAAAGAGTGGCAGGTATGAAGAGCTGGACAGCACCAGGCCCTGACATGATCCACACCTACTGGCTGAAGAAACTAACTGCACTCCATGAACGCCTGACAGTACAAATGAACCAACTGCTGATGGATGGGACCCACCCAGAATGGTTAACCCAAGGACGGACAATCCTGATAATGAAGGATCCCCAGAAGGGAACAATCCCATCCAACTACCGGCCAATAACCTGCCTCTGCACAACATGGAAGCTCCTGTCAGGCATCATAGCGGCTAAGATGAGTAGGCACATGGCTCAATACATGCACAGGGCCCAGAAGGGAATAGGCAGTAACACCAGAGGAGCCAAGCACCAGCTACTGGTGGATAGAGCAGTCACTCGAGACTGCAAGACCAGACAGACCAATCTGTGCACTGCCTGGATTGACTACAAGAAAGCCTACGACTCAATGCCACACACATGGATACTGGAATGCTTGGAGATGTACAAGATCAACAGGACACTAACAGCCTTCATCAAGAACTCAATGAAGCTGTGGAAAACAAGTCTGGAAGCCAACTCAAAGCCAATTGCACAAGTCACCATCAAGTGCGGCATATACCAAGGCGACGCACTATCCCGCTGCTGTTCTGCATAGGCCTGAACCCCCTCAGCCAGATCATCACAAAGACTGGCTACGGATACCCGATTCGAAGTGGAACAATCATCAGTCACCTCCTCTACATGGATGACATCAAGCTGTATGCCAGAAATGAGCGAGACATCGACTCACTGATCCACACTACCAGGATCTACAGCAACGACATTGGAATGTCATTAGGACTGGACAAGTGTGGTCGCATGGTATCAAAAAAGAGGGAAGATGATCAGAACCGAGGGGTTGAACTACCAGAAGGCCACATTGCAGATGTTCAGGACAGCTACAAATACCTTAGGGGTGCCACAGGCTAATGGTAACCATGAGGAGGCAGCAAGGAAGACCGCCACAGCCAAATACCTACAAAGAGTGAGGCAGGTCCTGAAAAGCCAGCTGAATGGGAAAAACAAGATCCGAGCCATCAACACATACGCCCTGCCAGTCATCAGATACCCGCTGGTATAATAAACTGGCCAAAGGAGGAGATAGAGGCTACTGACATCAAGACAAGAAAGCTCCTCACAATGCATGGAGGGTTTCACCCCAAATCCAGCACCCTGAGACTGTACACCAAAGCGTGGCGAGGAGGCCGAGGGCTAGTGAGTGTCAAGACCACTGTCGGGATGAAACAACGAAGATCCAGGAGTACATCAGGAAGATGGCCCCAAGGATGAAGGGCTTAGTGAACACCTCAGGCAGCAGAAACCTGAAAGTGAGGACAAGGAGGATGAAGAACCGTCATGGAAGGACAAGCCGCTACAGGCGTGTACCACAGACAAATAGAAGAAGTGGCTGATATCAAGAAATCCTACCAGTGGCTGGAAAAGGCTGGACTGAAGGACAGCACAGAGGCACTAATCATGGCAGCACAAGAACAGGCACTCAGTACAAGATCAATAGAGGCTGGGGTCTACCACACCAGGCAGGACCCCAGGTGCAGACTGTGCAAGGATGCCCCTGAGACAGTACAGCACATAACAGCAGGGTGTAAGATGCAGGCAGGAAGTGCGTACATGGAGCGCCATAACCAGGTAGCTGTCATAGTGTACAGGAACATCTGCCACGAGTATGGACTGGAAGTACCAAGGTCAAAATGGAAGACACCTCCTAAGGTAGTTGAGAATGACCGAGCTAAGATCCTGTGGGACTTCAAGATCCAGACTGACAAACTGGTGATGGCTAACCAACCAGACATCGTGTTGATCGACAAACAGCAGAAGAAGGCAGTAGTGATAGATGTGGCAATACCAGCGACAGCAACATCAGGAAGAAGGAACACGAGAAGCTTGAGAAATACCAAGGGCTGAAAGAGGAGCTAGAAAAGATGTGGAAAGTCAGAGCAACAGTGGTGCCAGTGGTATCCAGAGCACTGGGGGCTGTGACCCCCAAACTGGGAGAGTGGCTACAGCAGATCCCAGGTAAAACATCAGAGGTCTCTGTCCAGAAGAGTGCAGTCCTAGGAACAGCTAAGATACTGCGCAGAACCCTCAAACTCCCAGGCCTCTGGTAGAGGACCCGAGCTTGAGGATGACACATACCACCCCGCAAGGGGTGAGAGGGAGATTTTTATTTTTTTTTTATGTGTGTGTGTGCATGCAGTCACTCGAGACTGCAAGACCAGACAGACCATACTGTGCACTGCCTGGATTGACTACAAGAAAAACTACGACTCAATGCCACATACATGGATACTGGAATGCTTGGAGATGTACAAGTTCAAAAGGACAGCCTTCATCCTTCATCAACAGGACAGCCTTCATCAAGAACTCAATGAGGCTGTGGAAAACAAGTCTGGAAGCCAACTCAAAGCCAATTGCACAAGTCACCATCAAGTGCGGCATATACCAAGGCGATGCACTATGCCCGCTACTGTTCTGCATAGGTCTGAACCCCCTCAGCCAGATCATCACAAAGACTGGCTACGGATACCGATTCCGAAGCGGAACAGTCATCAGTCACCTCCTCTACATGGATGACATCAAGCTGTATGCCAGAAATGAGCGAGACATCGACTCACTGATCCACACTACCAGGATCTACAGCAACGACATTGGAATGTCGTTCGGACTGGACAAGTGTGGTCGCATGGTATCGAAAAGAGGGAAGATGATCAGAACCGAGGGGGTTGGACTACCAGAAGGCCACATCGCAGATGTTCAGGACAGCTACAAATACCTTGGGGTGCCACAGGCTAACGGAAACCATGAGGAGGCAGCAAGGAAGACCGCCACAGTCAAATACCTACAAAGAGTGAGGCAGGTCCTGAAAAGTCAGCTGAATGGGAAAAACAAGATCCGAGCCATCAACACATACGCCATGCCAGTCATCAGATACCCCGCTGGTATAATAAACTGGCCAAAGGAGGAGATAGAGGCTACTGACATCAAGACAAGAAAGCTCCTCACAATGCATGGAGGGTTTCACCCCAAATCCAGCACCCTGAGACTGTACACCAAGCGTGAGCGAGGAGGCCGAGGGCTAGTGAGTGTCAAGACCACTGTCCAGGATGAAACAACGAAGATCCAGGAGTACATCAGGAAGATGGCCCCAAAGATGAAGGGCTTAGTGAATACCTCAGGCAGCAGAAACCTGAAGGTGAGGACAAGGAAGATAAAGAACCGTCACGGAGGGACAAGCCGCTGCACGGCGTGTACCACAGACAAATAGAAGAAGTGGCTGATATCAAGAAATCCTACCACTCAGCACAAGATCAATAGAGGCTGGGGTCTACCACACCAGGCAGGACCCCAGGTGCAGACTGTGCAAGGATGCCCCTGAGACAGTACAGCACATAACAGCAGGTTGTAAGATGCAGGCAGGAAGTGCGTACATGGAACGCCATAACCAGGTAGCTGTCATAGTGTACAGGAACATCTGCCGCGAGTATGGGCTGGAAGTCCCAAGGTCAAAATGGAAGACACCTCCTAAAGTAGTTGAGAATGACCGAGCTAAGATCCTGTGGGACTTCAAGATCCAGACTGACAAACTGGTGATGGCTAACAAACCAGACATCGTGTTGATCGACAAACAGCAGAAGAAAGCAGTAGTGATAGATGTGGCAACACCAAGCGACAGCAACATCAAGAAGAAGGAACACGAGAAGCTTGAGAAATACCAAGGGCTGAAAGAGGAGCTAGAAAAGATGTGGAAAGTAAGAGCAACAGTGGTGCCAGTGGTAATCGGAGCACTGGGGGCTGTGACCCCCAAACTGGGAGAGTGGCTACAGCAGATTCCAGGTAAAACATCAGAGGTCTCTGTCCAGAAGAGTGCAGTCCTAGGAACAGCTAAGATACTGCGCAGAACCCTCAAACTCCCAGGCCTCTGGCAGAGGACTCGGGCTTGAGGATGACACATACCACCCTGCAAGGGGTGAGAGGGAGATTATTTTTTATATATATATATATATATATATATATATATATATATATATATATATATATATATATATATATATATATAAAATCGATAATATATTAACAAAGACTTATGATAAAGATGTATTACAGTAGATATAACCAACTGCATCCAGTGGTCAGTGTGGCAGCAACCACCATCTTTAGTGTCCCTAGTGGCAGCGACCACACCGACCAGTGTGTCAGCAGTGGTCTGTGTGGCAGCAACCCGAGACTGTGGAGCCTCGTCTCATGCCCTCTCTCGCCACATTAAAAGATGAATTCTGGTGTCTTCTTCATACTTTGGTGTTTTTGAATTGAATAATGGCAACCATGCGAATAAAATACAATCTATTCATTTCCAGGCCATTAGAGCTTGTTTATAAACGTTTGATAATTTCACAGTAATTTATCGATTTTGTAGTCTTTTTTATCAACTTAGTTAGCCATTTAACTTTGGAAAGTATTGTTTAAGGTTTAAAACTTAAAACCTCCAGACCTCCATTTTTTAGGTTGCATAGGGTATCTTTCCCTAAATAATGACATTTGTTCCTCCAAATGAAATTAAATAAGATCTTATCTAATTCTTGGTATATTTAAGTAGGCATTTCCAGTGATAAGGATACATAGATATGGATATTCCCTCAGTATTAGATATTAGAACTCTACCATTCAGTGAAAGATGCCTCATCCACCACATGTTGAATTATTGCAGAATTATTGCTGAGTTTTTCATTCTTATCACACCCAGGTATGTAACTGGGTTCTTGACAGGGATACCATTAACTTCTGATAGTTCACATTCCTTAAGTGGTAGCCTAATAAAAAGATTTGTTCAAGTTCATTCTTAAGCCCGATACAGTAGAAAATTCCTCAACACATCTAATTGTTTTGATCCATTCCTCCCTTTTAGACAAAAAAATGTATCATCTGCCAGTTGAGATAATTTAAATGATCTAAGGTCTCTTTAGGTCTACTTTGGAACCATAGACTGTATAAAAACTTGAAACTTTTTTTAATGTGTACAGCCACAGTTTGTGTGACAAGGAACAGAAAGGAGCCATCCCTTAGAGACTGTGGCAGAGACCAGTGGTCGGCGTGGCAGCGACCAGACCACAGAATTGGCTACAACCCCTGCTGAAAAAATGTTCAAAGGACCACAGAAAAACGTTTCAGATCTCAAACTTACAGCGTTCTAATTCTTCCAGTCTATTAGCAGCTTCCCTTAAGAGGTCGGACACTGAACGTCTGCCTGCTGAGTTTGACATTACTAAACAATGCTTTATGGCGGGGAAAATCCATGTAGATTCGACTGATGCAGTGAAATGCTAACCAACCAATGGGCAGAAGTTGACCCCTTAAGACACAGCCCCTCCTCATTTGCATAATGAGGCAGAAATGCATACAGGAATGTAAAAACGACAGGCAGAAATAAATAGCATTGAAGAAATAAATAGGGTAAAAAAATACAAAGAATAAAACAGACAAAATTATTATAACATGCACATAAATAAATACTTAAAAAATAAGGAATTAATAAATAAAGTGGAAGATTATAACGGACAATAAATAAATAAGGTAATTATTACAAAGGTGAATAAATAAAGAAGCTAATTAAAAGAGATATATACATTTATGTCTCACTGTATAATTTAATTTCTGCCTGCTTGTTTGGATTTTTTGGGGCAATTAATTGTATGCTTATTTATTTATTGAGCATTTATTTATTTCTGTATTTATTTTTAAATATGGTAGAGCTGGTCCTCCATAGTTTTACAGGTCAGTGAGTTACACAAAAGCACAAAAATGATAATTTGGCACAGTGAATCTTTATTTCTTTTGTTTAAGTTGATTTTCATATTCACTGTTATTTGATTATAAGATATTTACTCTCTCTTATGTGGACGGCCGTTAAGAATGGCAGTAACGGTAAAACAAACCCAAATGTTAGATAGTAATCCCGCTCCTGAGTCAATATAAATGTCCACCATTAATGTTAACGGTGACCTAGACATTTTCTTACTTTTATATTCAAAGTGTTTTATTTGTATGTCGTTTATAAAAATGTTTTGTGTTGGTTAAAGGTCAACCATATTTATTAAATGTCTATCTTGCCTGGAACGTTGAAAACTGGTTGAACCTTCATTTGTCAGCTTTTAATTCACTCAGTTGCTCAAAGACAAACATTCACAGTTTGGTCTACAAACTGATTTTTATTGGATTTCCAGAAAATGTACAGTTTCATATAAAGTGACATAAACTGTGGTTTAAGATTTTATCCATATTGCCAAGCACACAACAGCTGCTGCAAAACAGCTGCTCTGAATCCCATCCTAAACACTAGCATGCCTACCACTAAAACAGCAGAAATGAAACTAGAAAAGTAAAAAGTGCTAAAAACGTGTAGAGATGCTCTCCCTGTGTTAAACATCCAAACAACAGTCCAAATAAAGATTTAGGAATATATCAGTCGCCATTAGAACAATAATATCTGCCCAGTGACATAATCACTTCCAGTTAAGGGATTGTACCTACAAAATAAATTCCTCTACTTGGAGATGCTGGGAAATGAAAATAAGCATCCATAGGTTGATGGATGTGTCCAATCGCCAGGACGCACACACTGCAGCACGTGAGTAATTGTGAGATTGTGAAACAGTTTCTTCATAATTATTCAGTTTAAGAGAGAGAGAGAGAGAGAAAAATGTATTTGCCTAATTTAGAGTTTGAACACACAACCATCTAATCGAGGGGCCTGTTGACTACTGACCAAGCTAACTGGGAACACCAACTGGTTTTAAATTATTATTTGACTTTGTTCTGGCTCGTCATCTAATGGAATAAAAACTGATGGACTGCTGTCCATTCTGCAGCAACACACAGAGGTCAAAAGCTTGTCTATGAACCCTTTCCTCATGAAGACATACAGGAGCAAGTCTGCAAGAGGATTCAACCTAACAAAGATGACAAATAGGATGGTGAGGGTCACATGGTGTTTTAAATTCACGGAATGAAGTATTATAGGCAGGAACGGCAGCGTGTAAATAAGCAGCAGCAGAACCAAAATTCCCAAAATCCGTCGTTTTTCATCAGAGGGGACCGAGATGGCAGCAGACAGGGCTTTGAGGGTCCCAACCAGGAAGAAGATTAACAGAGGGAAGGGAAGGAGGAGGAGGACGGCAAGGATTATAAGTGTGACCACACCATGAAAGAAAAATAAAAGGGAGACAAAGACAAGAGAAAAGACCCAGACCAGGACACAGACCACCACGGAGGTCTTGATGGTTCGTCTGAAGCGGTACCACAGTGGGTGGGCGATGACCAAATACCTGTAATACAAGATGGACACAAAGTCTTTGAGGAGCTTCAAAGTTATAAACTAATATAATGTTCAGACACAGAAGGAGCTACACACATACTGGATAGACAGATAGATACCTTTCCAGGGCGACGCAGACCATGAAGTAAATACTGGCCAACAGAGCAGAGTCGTAAATTACAGAGAAGATGAGCGAGACCTTCACATTCTCAGGTCGTGCCACGTGAAGAATCATGCAGCAAAACTGCAGGAGGTCAGTAATGAGAAGGTTGATGACGTAGATGGGAGCAACATGATCTCTTCTCACCTGCAGGAAAACATAGGTAAAAGTCAACAAGGAAACATGTTGGGAAGTCCACCTCCTCCCAAATCATGCTGTGTTGAAGAAGACTTGAAACTAGCGACTGAGACCATAAACTCATTAGGAAAGTGTTTACTGAGGGAATAAATCAGCTGAGAAGTAGAAACATTTTCTCATAGACGTCTATACAATCACAGTTAGAGAATGCAGGTTTCAGGCACTTCAGGAATGGCTTCACTTCTCAGATCTGGAGGTTCCTGCATGGTCACATCCCCGCTAAAAGACTTGTTTCACCATCAGACTGCGGTCCATTTGGTTGATAACAGCTGAAAAGTGTACAAGGGCTGCATGATAATCATTTTACCCGTTTAAACTAGCAGAGGGCTAAACCTGGGTTTACCTGGGTTGGCTGGCAAAAGTCAACACAGTGGACGCTATAACGCTACTGCCAACTACCGTTTTGGCGGTGTAATTGCAGAATGACGCTGACACCAAAGTATAAATGCATGGAGCCTACGCCGTAGGCTACGGTGTAGACTCGACGCCGAAGTATACCAATAAAAACTGATTTAAATTAAACAATTTAAAAGAAGCTTATACAGAGTTGGGTTTCTCAGGTCATACAGATTGTCCTCAGGTCAGGACAGGAGGTTTTCTCTCTATACCTGTTTTCAAATTCAGGAATTATTAGGAACAAGTTTCTTTCTCAGAGCCTGGTATTTCAGGCCTGATGTTAGGAAGTGCAGCTCTGTCTGACTCGGCCTCTTCCTCGTCCCTCTTGCATGTTTATATAAGCTAGTGATGTTTTTATAGGTCTGGTGAGAGCTAAGATGATTAACAGCAGGACAATGAAGTGGTATACTGTTCTATTCCACACTGGCAGCAGTGGCTCTGTCTATGTCGATTCTTCTCTATAGCACTTTTTTTATATTCTTTGCAAACTATGCTTCCAAATCTGAGAATTCAGTGAATGCAAGCCTGCTGCCAGATAATAGGCCTGCTAGCTTCCAACATCTGCTGGATAGCCACCTGCCTGCACCTTGCACCTAGCATCCGTTTTGGGGAACTTGCCTGGACATCTTCACAGGAATCATTGGGGCTCGCGGTCGGTGGTGGTTGATGTGGCACGCGGCATCTTGCGCAGCCTCAACCTCTTTTCACCCTGGAGCCTCCACTCCACATTTCCACTGTCTTTGCTCCCCAGCTCAGTTGAGTCTTGCCTGGCTCTTTGTCCGCATCGCCGACGATCATCCTCAATACAGTTCAGTACTGCAAAGGTCTCACTGCCCTGCCCCATCCTGGAGCCACCCTGCGTCACTGTGAAAGAGCTGTTGGATGTCACAAAAGCTGAGCTAGCTAAACTCCCAGTGACTGTGTTCCTCCCGAGAGTCAGTTGGCTAGTTTCCCAGAAACTGAGCTGATTATCAACACTGAGACTGTGTTGCCTGGAGCTGCAGAGGCGGCTTCTGTTTGCATCCAGTTGCATCCAGTCGGTGGTCCGACCGACACCTGCTCCAGGTTCCTCGTTGGTGGCCCGACCAGCTTTCCTGTTCAGCTTCCTGAGGTCACTGTTCACCAGCACTGCAGTCACATCTCTGGTTCCCAGTTCCACCGTCCCGACGGGGTCTCCAGTTTGCCTGTCCAGTTGCCTGCCCAGTTGTTGGTAGCTAGTAGTTGGTCGCTGTCCAGTCACAAGTCCTTTGCCTGGCAGTACCATCACTGGTCCACAGCCTTGCAGCCTTGTCTCTGGTTCCCTGTTCTACTGCTTCACTACTGGCCTTCAGAGGCCTCGCCTTTGTCGCAGAACTTCAGATGAGATCTGCCCTTGTCGCCGGCCTCCTTCTCCGTAGAGGTCTTGTCACCATCGTTACAGCATCCAGCTCTTCGTCCAGAGGGTGTTTGCCTTAGCTGCCAGCTTCCTGTCCGGTCTCTAGTGGGTCTCTGTCCTCGTTACAGCCTTCAGATGGGTTCTGGCCTGATAGCCAACCTCCTACCTGACCTCCGGAGAAGTCTTGCCCTCAAGAGGTGTCCAGTCCTCGTTCCAGGCTTCCGGGCTGCCCTCCTGAGGGTTTCTGCCCTTGTTTTCGGCCTCCTGGTCAACCACAGCATGACCGCTACTAACATTTTAAGGGTTGCACCAGCTGAAATACTTAAATCTTACACCTAGCCCTTTTATAGGTGTACAGTCCTCCATAAAAATGTTGAGCGGTTGTCATGGCGCATCGTTTTACAAGGTGGGATAACTTGAGGAGGAGCAAATTATGCCGGCTGTTGTGCATTGGCAATGCGTTCTCCATGATAGATTACACCCCTTGGACATTTATGATGATATTGATTTGTACTCATGCTTTCGTTTTCCACGCATGGAGATACTGAGGATTACCATCCTGCTGGCAGTTGACTTGCAACACAACACGGACAGAAACGGTGCCCTCAGTCCTTCCCTACTAGTGTGTCTGGGATATTTTGCTACAGGATCATTTCAAAACTTTCTTAGTGATTCAGTTCAAGTGCATAAATCTACTGTGTGTGGAAGAATAAGAGCAGTTGCACTATCATTATGTCAGCACTTTAATGATTATGTTAAGTTTCCAACTCAGCCCGAGCAATAAAATATGACCCGTCAGAAGCTCTACCAGATAGCCGGTTTCCCCGACATACTTGGCTGCATAGATGGCACGCACATCAGAATCAAGGGACCCAAAATCAATGAGAATGACTTTGTAAACAGGAAGAGATACCACTCAATCAACGCTCAGATCGAATGTGATGCCAACCTTGTTATTACCAATGCTGTAATCAGTCAGTCTCACTTTGGTCATATAAGCGTCTTAATGGAGCCTAACAGAGCTGCAGCTGTAGCTGGTGCCTGTTTTGTCCTTCACAACCTGGCAATGATGTGGAAAGTACCGCTGATGGAGGAAGGAAATGCAAATGATGGGGGTGACTTGTGGCAACGAGGACCCAATACCGACTGAGGCTGCCACTGTCCGGGCCTACCTTACTGCTTCCTATTTTGGATGAGCAGAAAATCAAACATCTCACAAAACATAACCAAAATTCGCTACTGCAGTAAGTTTATTTAGTAGCCTTTCTTTATGTACAACACAACAACAACAATAACAATAATAATAACAATCATCCAAAATGTTTGAAATATGAAACTGTACAAATAGCCTAAATAACAAATAAATAACACAAATCTAATACGACTAATAATAATAATAATAAATATATTTATAAATGAATTTGTTTTTATTTTTCATTCTTTATCTCTGCATGTTTTGACCAAATTCAATAACAGTAATATAGATTAGTTATTCCTTACATTGTTTCGTTGTCTATAAATAGCGACAGTGTGACAGAAGAATTAGGACTATTTGCTATGGCTCATGGGAAAGTGTGATGGTGTATTCCTGCGCTTTAAGATCTTCTTGTAATTTAAATATATCAATGTTTAATTTAATCGTTTCAAGCTCAATTTCTTTCTTTTTCTGCTTTAAACTTTCACACTTCCTGTGTGAGCTTCTCAATTTCAGCTGTAATTAGTTCATCTCAGTGTGTTCACATCCTCTTCTGTGCCAGGAGCAGGAAGCCTTCTGCTGCCTTTAGCATGCTTAGCTGGTGGTGGAAGGCTGCTGGACTGAGATGACTGTGTAGGTTGATTGTTGGTCACATCTGGTCCAGTAAAAATGGGCTCTGTTGGTTGGAGGGGTGCTGGTTCAAGCAGACATGCTTCTGCAGATGGGGGGATAGGCTGTTCAGCTCTATGAGAGGGGGCTGGTGCTGCTGCTGGTGGGAGAGATGTAACTGAAACCAGCGCTGGCGATTTGTTTGCTGTTCCACTCTCAACCCCACCGGAAATGCCAATCACTGAGGAGTCTAATGTCTTGCATTTTTAGGTCGCTCCACTTCTTCCTCACATCTTTTTCATCCCTGTGCTCCACTCATTTTGCACTTATGGTGTCTGTTACATCCAGCCATATTTGTTGTTTCCGTTTATTTGTCACAAAGTTGTTTCGATTCCAATGATTCTTTGTTTTGTTTATATTTTGATAGCAGGATCATGATTTCTTGTATGTGTAAAGTTTTTTTTTTCTTAGTCTACGGTCAGACATGGCCAAATCCCTGAAACAGTACACCGATGTTAACGTCAACATATCATTACAGTAGCCTCAGTTACAGGGTAAGCAGGTATAGGCTAACTACACTTGACATTAGACACTAATATTATAGTGTTGGCAAGCAAATATATTGGGTTACATAACTCTATAACAATTAGGCCCACTAATTTATAACAGTTAGCTTGTGTCTAGGTTATCGTTATGTGTTTGTTATAATGTTACAATTTCATCTGTCTGTTGTTGGCTACGGTATATTACGTATATGTTGTAGTAAACGGTTTTACCACTCGATGTCACTGTTGGACTAGCTGTATATTAAGGTTTCATAGTTATCACCAAATCATAATGCTTTGTCCTTGTTTACGTATCTTTTTGTTGGTGTTTGGTGATTAACAGCTATTTTAGCCGTTAGCCTCTTCAGTATTGGAAAAAGTTTAAAGAGAGACAAATGGGCAGAAAAAAAACAATAAATGCTCTAGAATAGTGCTGTTCACTGATTGGCCATTGGACGCGTAAACGTCATTTTTTGCGACACTGTTTTTATTTGTATGGACTTTACGCCAGAGTAGCTAAGATGCACCTTACGTCTTGGTGGTGCAACCAAACATCAACACAGCTTAAGTCTCAAACTAACTACATATCGCTGGTGCAACAGGCACCTGGATTTTGAATGATTGATGAATTGATTCAGAATCATCCAAGTCTGCATCGTGATGCATCTAAGAATTAATTATTTTCCAGCCCCCTACCTGTGACCTAGCCCCCAAACCAGATCCAGATCCTTTACAGACAGACAGACTGTAGGACAGACACACCACACAGACAGGAAATAAATAACTCTCAGTCAGAATGTACATACCATAGAACAAAGAGAATAGATGGCCACCAGGGTCAGAGGAAGGCCGACAGCAATGATTATGCATGTCACCACATATATGATGTCAGGCTTGTAATCCCGGTCGTCATAGCTGATGGCGCTGTAATCATAGTATGGGGGGGTGGTGCTGTAATCGTAGCTTTGGTCCTGTGAGCTGCTGGTAAAGTAGAGACCTTCCATTCTTCAGAGTGAAACCTGTTTGAGAGATCAGGTTATTAAAGGGAGCAGGTTTTTTAATATCTACCTAACATTGTTCAGTGACATCACTAAAGCTGTGAGCTGAAGTTCACACAAACACAGTGTACCTATAGTTTACCTACAATCAGATCAAATCACAAACTGCTGTCTTTCAGTTAACTTTTATTTAATCAAATAAGAAAAGAAGAACAAATATCTGTACGTGCTGATGTGAGCTCGTTACTGCAGCCACAGAACATCGTCCAGCTGTTTCACTAATTTAATGTTTAATGTTAATGCTCATTGGTTTAGGGCGTCCTGCCTGTCTCCTGTACTCGATGCCCCCACTTGTTGAAGCGCCCCTCTGAGTTTGGATGAGGAGGTTTACATGATGATTAATCCACCTGACAGGGGACAGACTGTGCACTCTTCCTTGTTGGTGTTTGTTCTGACATTATTTCTGGAACAAACACTTGTTGCATGTTGTTGGGATCACAGGGAGCTCACAGATGAAGCTGTTCGTTTGGGATCATAACAGAACTTTTATCTTTCCGTCGATGAACTCAGATTCCTGAACTCAGCTCTCAGCTACGATTGGTCGGTGACCTGTGACCTATGATGTCAGCTCATTAATAAAACCTACAACACAGCGTCGGTGTCTTCGCTTCTCTTCCGGATGTGACGGCTGAAGCCGCCGACCTGACAGCGCGGCGGCCTCCCAGCATGGCCCGCTTGGAGCAGAACATAAAGTCCTGCTATAGATCCCTGCCACCAGCTGAGTTAGCCAAGCTGCTAACTCTGAGGAGAACAGACGAAGGGCCAGACCCTCTCATCTGTATGATCCCAACACGACACAGCAAGAGACTGCAACAGAACCAGACTCTTCTCCACAACGGACCTGCCGGCTAACAACTAGCAACACAACCAAATGTCTTCCTCTATGGTAACGTAACTGGGATTATACAGCTTCACAGAGCTTAACTGTTGGAGCGTTAAAGCCTTCAGATCGCACAGCAGGGATTTGAATTTGATTTCCATTGGATTAATTCTCTGGGAGGAGTTTGTTAAAGTACGGAGCCTTTCATTCAAAATGGCCGACTTCCTGTTGGGTTTAGGGCAGCGCTCCCTGAGTTTCCTTTGTAAGCCTGGACCTGATACATCTGCCACAAGCATTTCACTTCATTGGTGAAACGTGGTCCAGGCGCTGCTTTTAAGGGGGCGCTAGCGAGACATTTTGCCACGCCCATCTATGAAAACCATATGACACGTACATCTCCACAACATTTGAATTTTGTAAGTTTGAGTCATTGAGCTTGTTTCATGCTCGGTTCCTAATTAATTAAGGTAAAATACTTTTTCATAATGTTATAATATCATCAAACTTGTAAGCTTTTAACATTAAAGCAGGTTAATCACATTAAACTAATTAAACTAAATAATTCTAAACCAGTTAATACCAGTGATACACTTTCTGTATCCTGATACTCTGTCAGGTAAAGTTCATTTGTTATTAAAAACTGTTGGTAATCCAGCATCCTCAATGGTTTATCAATTATTTATCATCCTTATTAAATTCTTTAAACATAATGTTCATCACATCTTAATACATTTCACACATTTTATAGATTTCATCATAACCAACAAACATCACAGCTGACTTCCTGTCAGTCTTCAGTGGAAGGCTCCTGGTTAGGCCACAAACTGCTGTGTGTCTGACTTCACATCATGTCTTTAAGTGTTAAAACCAAAATTTGTCATCTATCCATCTAAATAGGCAACATCCTCTTCTTTTCTCAGGCTTTCCTCCAGGACAAGGCTCAGTCCCCCTGCACAGGGCAGCAGCCTGCTTTTGCTGCTTTGTTACTCAGTTTCAAGACACCTCTAATATCTCAGAGACACTTTAGCTTCTTGTAGTTTAACTCAATAAAAACCCTGTACACAGGGTCCAAACATGGCTCCATCTACCAGCCAGTTACTGGTCAAATATGCAAATGTCTGCTAGATTTACTTCATCAGCAGCTAAAAACAATGCTAATCTACTGAGTGGTAGACTTTGAGCGTTTACTGGCTGCTGAACAAAAAAGTTCATTTAGCACCCTGCCTGTGTCCAGACAGGAGAACCAACTACTGTTTTTTCTGGAGCCACGCTGTTGGACGCATAGAGTAGGAGCCATTCTACATTCCCCCCCGACCCCCCCGGCTATTTCGCAGTTGGCTCATAGCTGAGGTGGTTTACTATGAGTGACTAGTGAATCAGTCACACTCTCTGCATCTGAATTAGCCTAAATAAACGGTTGAAATGCGGACAAATATCACACAGCCTATAGAAAACATGTGACAGAAGGCAAAGCCGGTGCTGAAAAGTTAAGGGAGAAAAAGATGAGTTCGCTCCAAAGTGCCTCATTATTAGGCTACAGGCTTTTCTTTTATGCTGCTCTTACTTCCAGCCTACCTGAAGACAGTACTGAGGACGCCTGCAGCAGGGTGGGTAGTGACTTGTTACATGTAGCTAGACGCAAAATGAATAAATAAAGTAACATAAATCAGTACTCCAGTATTTTCTTTAGGCCAGTAATCTACTTTTAATTTCGCTACAGTTTTCATTCCTTCATAACTCGGCTGTCTGTAATCTGCATTTAGCGTCGTTAACATGGATGAGCTCATCCAGGATGTGCGCAGTTCCGCAGATCAGCCCTGGTCTGGTGGGAAACACTTTCACTTTCCATTTACGGCGTATTCAGTCTCTGCAGAGCAAATGTAGACTTCACACTGTAACATCTAAGTCTGTTGATCACTGCATTGACTCTGATATATTAACAGTATGCTGTTGTTGAGCAGAGCGTCGCTTTCTTTTGATGAATATTCGCCTGTTTCTCTTCACATCAGTTAGGCCCAGTTAGCTCTGGGCTTTTGGAAAAGACACGGATCTCTGAAGGATTTTTAAAAAACAAACAACAAAAGGCTGAAAATTGAACTTCAGTCCTTAACTAACGTTCTGTGCGCGGGAGCGAGTGAGAGATTATTGTTATTATTTATTCTCCTAAGAGAATAAGATGATCCAGCTGTAGCTCTGTGTCTGTCCTCTCTGCTCCACCTGAAGCTGTGAGCTGCACTTTATCAGAGGTGCTGAAAGTAACAGCCATTTTACATGTTTCATTTCAAAATCTACGCCCCCCCCCTTTTCCTAATGTAAAGTTTTATGTAGACTATTGCCTTCCTGCCTCTGGCGATTTCAGAGCTGGCTCATAGGAGGTAGTTTACTAAGAGACCAGTTAATCACTCACACCGAAATGATCAGGCTGTGCGCGCGCAGTTACGCAGTAAAGCGCTGGTCGGGCGGAGCTGGCAGATGCAAACATTTAGAAAATCATTTCTGCATTTTGTGCATTCTTTTATTGTGGAAATGATTTATGTAAAGGACACACAAAATTCAGGCAGCCCACAGGGGGCTGTGTCTTTGTTTCACTGCTGCTCCTCTTAATGATCTGAAGGCTGCAATTCTGCCTTCAGATGTCATGACTGATTGCTCGTTTGATCGTCCTTGTTGCTGAATTTTGGTCAACATTTAAGAACATTTTGATATTTTATGACCTAGTAACTGATTATTTATTCCCATCCTAAATGTGCAGTTGTACTCCTGCCTTCTTCGGCCAGGACACTCTTGGAAAAATATTTTTTCTGTTTTAATAAAGGTTTAATAAAACAATTCAAAATCTTAAACTGTAACAGAATATAATGCAGAGCAGCTCTCAGATATGTTTCTCCTGTAGATCAACTTTTAACATCATCATTGCTGAATCAACACACAGGCAGGCGTGACTGACTGAGGTAACCTCTTTAAATGTGCATGTGGCACCTTTTCATTTCACCAATAATAAATTGAATCATTTTAATTCAGTTAGAAACTCCTGGACTTTAATAGCTCCTGTGTTTCAGCAGGTTTTCTGCTCATATTTAAAGTTTTGCACAGAATCTATCTGGGTTCTCTGACATTTCCAGAATAAAAGAATATTTTTTGAGGTCAAATAGGATAAATCATCATAGACTTTGCAATCATCCCGTCCACCTGCGTGCTTCACCGTGTGGACGGGATCCATACCACGGATTCTGCAACCCGTTGCACCTCTACAATCCATGGTAGTGTGGGGATGTTTTGTTGTGCAGGATCACAGCCCCGATGTGTCCTTGTGAGGAAAGGTCAAAATAGGCTATCAGAGTAAAAATGGACTGTCTATTGCATCAGACTAGGCAACTTGATGAGTTCATTTTTTTAAGTAGAGCATTAAAAAATTCCTGCTAATGCAGTAAAGAAGCTGATTATCTGTAATTTAGCTATTTCTACAATTATTTTCCTTTTAAAATCTCCATGAAGGTGTTGATAAGATCACTTTAAAATATCATTTTTGCTGCCCAGCCAACTTTTTTTGCCTGTGCCTTTTATTATGGAGCTGTAGCCAACCAAACCGGTTGTTTTACAGCAGCACAGGCTGCCAAAACAATCTGATTATTCCTCAAGTATCTAAATAATCTTCACAACACAGATAATTATTGTGGCAGTTACACAGAGCAGCTCGTTGTTTGGTTGGCTACATGTCCATAATAAAACATACAGGCAACAATAGTGGCTGGGCAGCAAAGTGATCTGATCAATACTTTCATAGATAATAGTTATTTTAAACAGAAATAGCTAAATTATCGATAAGAAAGAAGCAAAGCAAACTGCATTCCCTAGAAAAATAACCTGTTGCTCAGCAGATGAAATATATATTTAAATATATAGTAGACAGAGTGATTGTACTTTTTCTTGAGTAAAGATTGTAAGTTCTCTACCCGCCGCTGGGCGGCAACACTGGTACTAACGCTGATATGGTGAACATAAGACAAACAGCAAGAGTCCAAAGCAGCAGTTTATGGCAACCATGATGATGATATGGGTTATTTAATGATTTATTTATTGTATTAAAGGAGCCCTGTGATAAATTGGCGACCTGTCCAGGGTGTACCCCGCCTTGCGCCCAATGTCAGCATGGATTGGCTCCAGCCCCCCCCGCAACCCTGTACGCAGGATAAGCGGTTGACGATGGATGGATGCATTCAAGGACTCAGCTGAGGTGATTTCCTTACTTTAGGAGAGTTAAAGTTCATTTAACATTTAGTTATATACTCTACTTGCATAAAATTCTCAAGAATACAGGAATAAAGGTCTGTAAAGATCCAGAGGCCCAGACAAATGCTTTGACTGGAGAGCAGGCTGACCAGGGACAAACTCCTGGGCCATTTGTTCGCCCCGGACCGTGACCATCCTTGGACCTTAAAGATCTGTTACATGAACAGTTTAAAAGTAGCCAAAATTGTCACACAGAGATGAGCTTCCTACTGTAATTTAATCGGAAGAGGACAGATGTCACAGGAGCAGGAGTAGGAAAAAACTGAGGACAAGCTTGTAAGTTGTATGGATGGCTTCTAGACATAGTATATTCTAAAACTCACATAGTGAAAAGACTTTGTTAGACCAACAGCATGTCATCAGAGTTTCCATTAAAGACAGTACTGTGTCACAAACATTTGTTGCAGGAAGAGTCAGGGCCAAGAGAGACAGAGGAAATATCGCAGACAGCTCACAAGTGCTCCAGGTTCAAAGTCGCCCCTACACCCCAGGTTGGACGCCATGTAGCCTTGTCTTAACCCCATTCAAAGACCCCTGGCGCATTATGTTCAGATCCTCCACAGGACAGAGGCCCCTGATAACGAGCTAGTTTCAATATCAGGTTCTGGCCTACCTCAGTATCAGAAGTCTAACTCCAGACTTTCTACCTTTCCTCGCCGTCCCCCGTTTCTCATCAGGGAGTAGAGGATTCAAACACAACCTGGAACCAGTTCCTAAACTCCAGATCTAGAGAATAAGATCAGTGTGGGGTGTGGCCCTCGGCTCAGTGTGTGGCAGTGTGGAAGAACCTTACCTTGCAGCAGGAGGAGGAGGAGGAGAGGAAAAATAATCTTTGAGATTCTTTACTCAAAGTGTCTTTTATTAAAGTACAATCAGCAAAAAAGCTTCTGCAGAAGAAAAGAACAGAGCAAAACAGCGTCGACCAGAGTTCTGCTTTTTAAAATACCAAGAACTGCAACTTATATACAGACACAGACAGGATGTGAAAGTATAGCTCATGATCCATGTTTGCTGATTGGTTGATCTCTAATGTCCATGGAAATGAGCAGTGATTCTCATCAGTCACGCTGTAAGTGCTCTGTTATTCAGAACACACCAAACATGGTACACATGAACACAGAAGATATCTGCCCGCCTGTTTCTGCAAATGCATTCTCCTCACTTCTCTTAAAGTTATAAAATGTAAAAGTGAAATACAGTAAATATTATATTAAAATGGTAAAATCATGTAGTTGAGCAGGTTAAACAGACGGAATTACTTTTTTAATTAAAGCAAGGTCAATCACATCAAACTGCTTGAACCAGATAATTATAAAATAATAGCAGAACTTTATACTGATACTGTTTGTCAAGTAAAGTACATGTGATTAAAAATTGTTGGTAATTCAGCATCTTCAGTCAGTTAGTATTTATCATACTTGTTACATTCTTAAAATATCAAATACATTTCACACATTTTATAAAGCTGATTTCATCATAACCAACAATCATCACTGTGGTCTCTGCTGGTCTCACTTCCTGTTAGTCTTCAGTGGAAGGCTCCTGCAGTTAGACCACAAACTGCTGTGTGTCAGATTTTATCGTCAGACTTTACAACACGTCTTTAAACCAAAAGTCATCTTCTATCATTCTAAATATATTTTCTCTACTCTCGACAACCCAGCCATATTCTAACTTTGAACAGGTTTGAGCAGAGGTGTTCATGTGAGAGAGAGAGGGAGCGAGCGAGAAAAGGTGCTGCACGAAAACATGCTCCTCAATCAAACACGATTTTAAATCACCGCAGATAGTCATAAGTTGGATATTCGACAGACATTCACCCAGGATCCGGTGACGGCTTCTTACTCAGTTCACCCAGTGTCGGCACTAAAAGTGCAGGTAGCTCACCTCCGATAGCTCGCTCTTCACCACCGTTTGTATTGTTGTTTGTTTTTCATTATCATAAACATAGTTTGTTTTATCTCTGTAAAGCACTTTGGTAACCTTTTTAATGGTTGAGATTTGGTAATCTCATGTGCTATATTAATAAAGTGGATTGGATTGGACTATTATTAAAGCAATGTTATGGGGTAATCATCGAATCAAAAGAGCCACACTGCTTCATATTAGATTTGAATGCATATTTAAATTATATATTTATATTTATTAATAATTTGTGGAAAATAATGTTTTTTGTTCAATAGCTTCCCTGTCATGTGACCCAGGGACTTCAAACCAATGCAAAATTGCAGTACTACACTAGGCAAATGAGACACACCTCTTCATTTTAGATTTGAGTGCATTTTTTATATCAATATTTATTAATATTTTATGGGAGCAAATGCTATTTTGTTCAGTATCCTCCATGTCCATTGCACTTTTTTCTTTTGATTGCACTTTTTGTTAACTCTTACTTCCTTCCGTTGGTATTTACCCATTGATGTGATATGTACTATGAGCTCTTACTAGTATTTATTGCTGCTCTTACTAGTATGTATTGTCAGTTGTAGATCTGTATTTGATGCTCTGTTGATGCTTGTAAGTTGTTCCTCAAATGTAAGTCGCTTTGGATAAAAGAGTCTGCCAAATGAGTAAATGTAAATGTAAACGTCATGTGATTCAGGGACTCCAAACCAATGCTGAATTGTAATACTACACTAGGCAAATGAGACACACCTCTTCATTTTAGATTTGAGTTCATTTTTTTATATCAATATTTATTAATGTTTTATGGGAGCAAATGCTATTTTGTTCAGTATGTTCCATGTCATGTGATTCAGGGACTCCAAACCAAGACTGAATTGTAGAACTACACTGTGCACATAAAACACACCTCTTCATATTAGATTTGAGTGCATATTTTATTTTATGTTAATATTTATAAAGATTTTATGGAAAACGGGGCTTTTTTTATTAGTTTCTCTGTCATCTGACCCAGGGAGTCCAATCTTACGCAGAATTGTAGTAATACATTTGGGAAATGAGACACTTATGAGACCTCTTGAAATTACATTTGAGTGCACACTTTATTTAAAAGAAATGTTTATTAATAATTTTGGGGAAAATGGCTCTCTTTTTTTCAATAGTTTCCATGTGAAATTGTTTTTAACACAAAAATCAATTGATCGAACAAACATCTCCTCAGTTTACCTTAACAAAAATCACACCACAGCTGCTTCCGTCTTTTAACTCTGCAGCACTCCCTCTTTCAACTTGACATCCATCCAGTCTGTCTGGCCGTGACATGTCTTTGTCATCCTTTTCCTCAAAAAGTAAATGTTAAAACACTTTAAACAGATATGGAGGTGAAAATATAATGTCAACTCACAAGTTCACAACAACCATTTGGTATGACCAGTAAATAAGCAATGTTTGTATTCATCTCATCATTGCAAATGCATACGAGGGAGTGAGAGGGCAGTTCTAAAAGGTAGGCTACATTATAGTAGTGGTAATAGTCTTTCTAAATGAAGCTTAAGAATGCCAAATTCCCATGGCAAATACTTGTTAACTTCTGTAGTGGAGCATTAGAAAGCATCCTGACTGGAAACCTCACCATCTGGCATAGGATGTGCATGGTCCAGGACAGGAGGGCTCCGCAGCAGGTGATTAAAACTGCCCAGAAGATTATTGGTACCCATCTGCCAAGCATCAGCGATATATCACTGAGGTGAGGTGAGGTGTCTGCAGAGCCCAGGACAGTACCAACGAAGCCACAGCTTGTTCACCCTGCTGTCTTCTGGGAAAAGATATAGAAGATATAGATATAGATATAGATATTTCCTCTGTGACATACAGGCTACTACTATTACGCAGCCTTTCTCAAAACAAACCTGCAGTTTAAATGAGCATAACGCCTCTAAATTTGGTGCCCTCTTAAGTTCATTTAGCAATTTGCTCCTTGATATCTCCTCCACTAATGATTTTATCAACTATTTTAATTTCCCTCTGTTCCTTAACCCTTGATGTCATAGCTCCTCTGAAAAACAATCAACACTTAAAATCTGCAAAGCAACACTGGTTAAATGCAGATATCAAAATCTGCAAACGGGAATGCAGAAAAACAGAATGAAGATGAAAAACATCAGGTCTCCAGGTCCATTTCACGGCCGGGAAATCGTAATAGGTTGAAATAGTGCAGGAAGAAAAAACTAAAATATCAAAACAACAGTCTGATGTGGAATACAAACAATTCAGTGACATGTAGTGAGCTAAGCTACTAGCTACTCTTCTGTAAATGAAGTTTCACTACACTGGGAAATGTAGCAAGCTAAGCTACAGCAACTTCAATCCAATCCAGCTTTATTTATATAACACCTTTAAAAACAACACTGTTGACTAAAGTGCTGAACGCACTCTACAAATAAATAACATACAATAAAAGGCACAACAAAGAAAATTTATAAAACCATAAATCACAAAAATAATTACAACAAGAATACTGAAAAGGGCAACCCTCAAACTGTATTAAAAGCCAAAGAAAATAAATGAGTTTTAAGATGAGATTTAAAAACAGAAAATGACTCAGTAAGTCTAAAATATAAAGGCAGCTCATTCCAGAGTCTCGGAGCTGCCACAGCAAACGCACGGTCACCTCTAGATTTACGTTTAGTTTTAGGGACTACCAGCAGTGCCTGATCAGCTGATCGGAGTGAACGAGATGGACTGTAGGGCACAAGCAGATCAGACAAATACTGGCGGGCCAAGCCATGCACGCAGTTAAAAACAAATTAAAGAATTTAAAATCAATACGAAAGGATTAAAGAATGGGTGAAATATGAGCAAATTTTCGAGTTCCAGTTAAAAGACGAGCAGCTGCATTTACAACTACTTGTAATCGTGCTTTGCTAAGACCACTATAGAGTGCATTACAATCTGAACGAGCATGGATTAAAATCTCAAAATCATGTCGAGATAAAAATGGTTTTACTTTGGCCAGTTGCCTCAGCTGGAAAAAAACTGTTTTTCACCACTGCACCAATCTGGGCGTCAAGTTTTAAACGATCGTCCAACTTGACTCCCAGATTTGTGACCACAGAGCTAATATCTCGGGTTAGCCAACCCAGATCAACAGGACCCGCAGCAGCTGAGTCATTCGGAGTAAGTAACATGAGCTCAGTTTTACTCTCATTTAAATAAAAAAAATCATAGCCATTCATGCTTTCACTTCATTCAGACACTCTAAAAGGGTTTTTGACTGACTTAGCTGCACATATATTTGTCAGTCATCAGCATAAAGATGGAACGAAACATTGTATCTTCTGAAGATTGACCCAAGAGGCAGTGAGTATATTGAAAAAAGTAACGGCCCAAGGACAGACCCTTGAGGAACTTCGCACAACAGAGGAGCCGGAGATGACACAGCATCATTACCTGAACTGAAAAACTATGTCATATTTGTCTTCCAAATATGACATAATCCAGGCTAAGGCCAACCCCTTAATGCCCACACAATTGTCAAGCCGAGACAATAAAACTTGATGGTCGACCATATCAAACGCAGCCGTAAGGTCCAATAGCAGCAGTGCAACAGCATCACTAGAGTCTAAAGCCAAAAAAATGAGCTGTCTCAGTGCTGTGGGCTGACTTAATCCCAGACTAAAAAATTTCAGTTATACAATTGTCATTTAAAAATGTGGTCAGCTGCAAATAAACAACTTTCTCCATAATTTTGGAAAGCAAAGGGAGCTTAAAAATAGGCAGATAATTTAAGAGCTCAAGTCAGTCCAGACCAGGTTTCTTTAACCAGGGTTGAACAACTGCATGTTTAAAACTCACAGGCACGACTCCAGTAATTAGACTGACATTACCACTATCAAGTATGCAGGGCGTCACTGAAGAAACAACCTCTTTAAAAAGACGAGGGGGAATCACATCATTGGGGGACCCAGTGATCTTCATTTGACCAATAATTTGTTTTAAAACAGGCAAACTAACAGGCTCAAACTGATTCAAAACAGCAGAACGAGTTACAGAAATGCCATGGTCTAATGGGCCTAATGCTCTCCACCTTATGGATAAAAAAAATGAAGGAACTCCTCACACAATAACTCTCTGAGAGGCAAGATGGTGCCAGTGTTTGGCTTGGTCACTGCTGCGTCATATATGTGTAAACTTTCAGTGTTTGTACTGGTATGTTTGGACATCAGAGTCTATGGAAGGACTCTTTGATAGCTGGGAAAGTTATAAACAAACATTTCTGCCCCCGTTCGTGTGTCCTCCCTCCTCACCAGAGTACCGGCTTCTGTTTACGACCAAAGGCCCTGGTAATTCCAAGAAGAGACTGAGGAGAAGGGGCTGCAAAGCTGGCGCTGAGGTCAAGATGCGCCGACTTTCCTGGACGGGGATGCTCTGGCCTCATTGCGGAGAACGAACCCGGTGGTTGTGGCTGATTTCCCTCCTGTAAATGCTCCCCTGCTGCAGCGCCCCGGAATGTCTCTACCTGTCAGAGGAGAACTTCTTCCGTCCCAGTGACATGCTGATGGGTACGAGGCCCTGCCAATAACCGATTGTCACTGTGCTGTCTGACCAGCGATTGACCTCTCGTCGCAGCAGGAGATCACGTGACCGTGAAACTTGTTTACGGTTAGTTCCGTCAGCTGTTGTGGATGCTGGCCTGCCGTCATCTTTCCGGTTTGCCTTGCTCAATGCTCGTTCCATTTCTAACAAAAACTTTTATTCTTAACAAGCTTTTTACCAGTGAGAATATGGATTTTCTGTTCCTAACTTGAACGTAGCAAAGGGAAATTGCGTTTGCCAGAGCAGCCAACAGGAGCTCTGTCCTGTTGGCTGCTCTGTTACTGGAACGCCCCGAATGGCACTCCGCCGTGGTGGACTTGCCGATGTGCATCGTGACAGATTCTTATGTAGAGCAATAAACTCAAAGTTTTTCTTCTTTTGAATCACAGATGCTCAAAGTAGGTGTTTTTAACTCATTTTACTGTGTGTTAAGTTACCATCCTCCTGGCCCGCTCGGTGTCTCTCTTACTGATTTTACTGAAACTAGAGAAGATCCTAATTATTGGGGACTTTAACCTACATATTGATGATATTGCATGTAACACAGCTGCAGATCTCCTATCCCTCACAGGCTCTTTAAATTTTACTCAGCATGTTACTGGACCCACACATATTAAGGGTCACATCCTGGACCTTGTCTTCTCACTTGGTCTTGATATAGGAAATGCTGGAGTATAAGACATTCACGTGAGTGATCATAGCTGTGTGTTCTTTGACATAAACTTTCCTCTGGATCCTCCGCCCATGGGAATTAGGGTTCAGAGGCGGATTATTAATCATGATGCTGCGGAGAGCTTCTCTGCCTTGTTTGACCCATGTTCACTGATGGGATGCAGTGATGCAGATGGATTTATCCAGTCTTTTAATAATCAGTGTTCAGCAATCTTAGACAAGGTGGCACCAGTGAAAACAAACATTTTCTCCCATAAAAAACCTTGTCCTTGGGTTGATGAATTAATCAAGAGTTTTAGGAGGAACTGTAGAAAAGTTGAACGTCTATGGAAATCTTCTAAACTCGAGGTTCATAGGCTTCATCTGAGAGAGCTAAGGGTTACCTTAAATGAGATGCTAAGAAATGCGAGAACTCGCTTCATTTCTCAGCTTATTTCCTCTAATAAGCAAAATCCTAAAATCTTGTTTGACACCATAAATGCAATTGTTTCTCCTTCTGACCCTCAAGCTACTGTGTCCTCTAAATCTGATTGTAATGAATTCCTTCACTTCTTTGTAAATAAGATTAGTCAAGTTCAGACAAACATCTCACAATCAGTTTCTCAGAACTCTGTATGTGACCTGCCTCCTGCTGATTCTTGGTCCTCTTTTAAATCTGTGACATTACAGGACATCACCTCTCTGCTACATACATTGAAACCCTCGTCTTGCCCTATAGATGTTCTCCCGACTGTGCTATTTGTACAAGCGTTTGATTCTATTGGCCCATGTATTGTGGAGATGATTAATACTTCACTGTTAACTGGTGTCGTTCCTTGTTTTTTTAAACATGCTTTTGTTAAGCCTGTACTTAAAAAGCCCAGTTTGGATCCGTTACAACCTAAGAGTTACAGACCAATTTCCAAACTTCCATTCATGTCAAAAATTTTAGAAAAAGTTGTAGCAGAGCAACTCACCCTTTTCTTAGAGAATCACAAGCTGTTTGACAAATTCCAGTCTGGTTTCCATAAAAAGCATTCCACAGAAACTGCATTACTTAAATTTTCAAGTGACATTCTGATGTCAGCTGACTCTAAGGAATACACAGTTTTGGTTCTCTTTGACCTTTCATCTGCTTTTGACACTGTTGATCATAATATTATGATAAATAGACTCCATGATCTGGTTGGGATGTCTGGATCAGTTTTAAAATGGTTTTCATCCTACCTTTCTGGTAGACCCTTCAGTGTTTATGTAAATCAGATCATGTCTGAAACTGCAGGGTTGTTGTGTGGGGTACTCAGGGTTCTGTCTTGGGACCCATCCTGTTCCTTTTGTATATATATCCTCTAAGACAGATAATTAGTGACTTCAGTGACGTATACAGGTCAGAGGTTGTTAGTGGTCCCCTATACTCACTTTAAAACCAGAGGGGATCGTTCATTCCAAGCAGTGGCACCTAGGCTGTGGAATGCTTTGCCTACCTTTCTTCGCCGTGTGAATTCTGTTGATTCTTTTAAAAAACAACTGGAGACGCTGCTATTAAAAACAGGCTTTTAGTTAGACGTGGGGTTTTTGTGGTTTTTGTTCTATGTTTTCCATTTGTATTTAAATTTTTCTTATGCTTTGTATTTTACTTTGTGTTACATTTTATTGTAAATCACTTTGTGATTTTTATCTGTGAAAGGTGCTATACAAATAAACTTTACTTACTTACTTTTGAAGAGTTCTCCAACCACTGGGTTTGTGGAACATTGAGAATAGTTTTGAGGGTATTAAAAAGAACTCAAGGATTGTGGCCATTGGAAGAAATATTTTAGATAAGTACTTCATCCTTTTCAGCTTTTACAATTTTTTCTAAGTAACTGAAATGAGGAGTTTATCCCTCTTCCACATTCTTTCCGCCCTTCTACACTCGCATCTGGCAGCTCGAGTGACATCGTTCAGACAGGGATCAGTTCTCGGTTTAGACAGTCTGTTTTTTTGGGGGGCTACAATGTCCAATGCTGCTTGACAAGCAGCATTAAAACTAACACACAGATCTTCAACAGTTGAATTTGGACAGAGAGAGACACAATTTAGATTAAAAACAGAGGAAAATTGAGCACCAGTGGAAGGATTAACTATCCGACCACAGCGCACAGAAGCACATGGTTTAAGTACAACACAAGGGGGGGAAATTTCAAATACAACAGGCATATGATCAGAGAAAGAAGCATCGCAGACTTCATGATTAGAAACAGTTAAGCCATGAGTTAAAACCAGATCAAGAGTGTGCCCACGTTCCTGCATGGGGCCAGATACACACTGTACAAGATCAAAACACTCAACGACATTTTTGCCGTTGGCTTTTCAGGACAGCACACATGGATGTTTAAGTCCCCTACAATAAGGAGGCTGACATGCCTTGCCACAAACTCTGCCAAAAATTGGGAAAAGTCAGTGATGAAATCCTTGTTGTACTTGGGTGGCCTATATACGAGTGCACACAGCACTGGAGATACACCACTCAGTTCAAACAGGTTAACTTCAAAAGTGGCGAAAGATACAGCGAGTTCAAGCTGTTTACACTTAAAGTTTGATTTATAGACTGTTGCCAGTCCTCCTCCATGACCTGATGTCCTCAGAGAATTAAAATACGAACAGTCAAGCAGTAAAAGTTCACAAAAAATACTCGACTCACCCACCGGAATCCACGTTTCTGTTACACAAAGAAAATCCAGATCACGCGACTTAAAGAAGTCCTTCAAGATGAAAGTTTTCTTTGCTAGCGATCTAGCATTCATCAGGGCAAACCTAGCTCGACCCGGGGCTTTTGTAGCCAGTATAGTCCGAGCAAGAACCCCACATCCAAGCCAGCCACTGGAACCAAACAGGAGCCGATCGGCCCTGCAGAACGCCACAGCACGAGGCGACGAAATCCCAAACGGGTTCCAGGCAAAGTCGTGGTGGGAGACACCAAACAGGTCCTTAGTTTCACCAGCCTACCACCACGCCTAACCCGGCATCCACGGCGCGCCCTGTGCAACGGCGGAGCTGACACAAGGCAAAGGTGAGCTGGTATTCCCGTAAGAAACAGAGGACAGTGGGTTTTTTGGCCATCATGCTCAAATGGCATCGACTTTTTAATCAAGGGTCGGTGATTTAAGAGTGCTCGGGGGTCATAAACAGTTGACATTTGCAATAATGATTGACAAAAATAACGTAAATACAAACAGAGTATGCAGAGACAGACGGCAGGCCATAGACATTGGCGCCATCTTGAATCTTTTAGCTCCACTTCATCTCAACTTGGCAAAAGTAGTTTATTACTACTTTTAAGATTTTTAATATTTTATACTTACGTCTCTCTCTCTCTCTCTCTCACTCACCCCTTGCGAGGTGGTATGTCATCCTCCAGCTTGGGTCCTCTGCCAGAGGCCTGGGAGTTTGAGGGTTCTGCGCAGTATCTTAGCTGTTCCTAGGACTGCACTCTTCTGGACAGAGATCTCTGATGTTTTGCCTGGAATCTGCTGTAGCCACTCTCCCAGTTTGGGGGTCACAGCCCCCAGTGCTCCGATCACCACTGGCACCACTGTTGCTCTTACTTTCCACATCTTTTCTAGCTCCTCTTTCAGCCCTTGGTATTTCTCAAGCTTCTCGTATTCCTTCTTCTTGATGTTGCTGTCGCTTGGGGTTTTTTTGGGTTTGGGTTTATCACAATTGCCTTCTTCTGCTGGTTGTCGATCAACACGATGTCTGGTTGGTTAGTAACCCTGCTGTTATGTGCTGTACTGTCTCAGGGGCATCCTTACACAGTGTGCACCCGGGGTCCTGCCTGGTGTTGTAGACCCCAGCCTCTATTGATCTTGTACCGAGTCCCTGTTCTTTTGCCGCCATGATTAGTGCCTCTGCGCTGTCCTTCAGTCCAGCCTTTTCCAGCCACTGGTAGGATTTCTTGGTATCAGCCACTTCTTCTATTTGTCTGTGGTACATGCTGTGCAGCGGCTTGTCCCTCCATGAAGGTCCTCACCTTAGGGTTTCACTAAGCCCTTCATCTTTGGGGGCCATCTTCCTAATGTACTCCTGGATCTTCGTTGTTTCATCAGTGGTCTTGACACTCACTAGCCCTCGGCCTCCTTTGCTATGCTTGGTGTACCGTCTCAGGGATTTGGGGTGAACCCCTCCATGCATTGTGAGAAGCTTTCTCGTCTTGATCAGTAGCCTCTATCTCCTCCTTTGGCCAGTTTTGATACCTGTTAGGGCATATGTGTTGATGGCTTGGATCTTGTTTTTCCCCATTCAGCTGACTTTTCAGCCTCACTCTCTGTTGGTATTTGGCTGTGGCAGACTTCCTTGCTGCCTTGCTTTCCTGGTTAGCATGCGGCACCCCAAGGTATAGCTGTCCTTAACATCTGAAATGTGGTCTCCTGGTAGTTCAATCCCCTCGGTTTTGATCATCTTTTTGATACTATGCATCAGTTGGCTTTGAGTTGGCTTCCAGACTTGAGTCGTAGGCTTTCTTGTAATCAATCCAGGCAGTGCAAAGAGACTGTAAGACCGTAAGACTGTAAGTCCTACAGTCTCGAGTGATTAAAAGATATGCTAGAAGTCTATTCACCCTGCCACTGAGAGTACACTTTGGATGGTTCGGTGGAGATTATGTGGTTTATTCTCCCTTGTATCTCTCTACTATCTTCAATCGTAGGTCAGTCGCCCTTATGTTGAGTGGTTCTGTGCCATATGGCCTTGTTGTTATTGGGACTCAATCTCTGAGTGTGGGGATGTGGGGATTAATATTTAACAGATTACATGTTTTACTTGTAAGAAACTGATGTAATGTTAGTTTTATCCAAGTCATGTCTGAAAACACGTATACAGTATCTCACTGAAGTGAGTACACCCCTCATATTTTTGTAAATATTTGATTATATCTTTTCATGTGACAACACTGAAGAAATGACTCTGAAATTAATGGCTGTGTGATGTGTTATTTTGAGGTGACAGCAACTTTCCACAGTTTGGTCTACAAACTGATTTTTATTGGATTTCCAGAAAATGTACAATCTCATATAAACTGACGGTTTAACATTGTATCCATATTGCCAAACACACAACAGCTGCTGCAAAACAGCTGCTCTGAATCCCATCCTAAACACTAGCATGCCTACCACTAAAACAGCAGAAATGACACTTCAAAAGTAAAAAGTGCTAAAGACGTGTTGAGATGCTCTCCCTGTGTTAAACATCCAAACAACAGTCCAAATAAAGATTTAGGAAGAAGACAGCGAGGCGGCTATAATGAGCTCAGTTCATCTAAAATAATATCTGCTTTGCTTCTGTGATTAAAGGAGAATAATGACAGACATCAACTTCCAGCTCCAAACTAATAAAACAGATTTTATTTTATTTATTGAGTACAAACAGTGCTTCCTGTTCCCCTTCGAGGGACTCAAATTGCATAGGAGATGACACTATGGGAACGCCTCTGGGCATGGCAGGGCTGAATTATGAATGAAACTACTCCAATTCTATTGGTCTTGCTAGAACGGTAGCGTGTGACGGCGTAACCGGAGGCATATATAAGCACGCCGGTACACAGGACACATTTGCATCTTTCTATTCAGTAGGCACTCTGAGTATGTTTGAAAGCTCCACTATCGAGAAAGTTGTTTTACCTGGAAGTCCTGACGAAGCAGTAGAGACCCTGTCTGGTAATCAGTTCCGACAATGTGTTTTTCCATTCCCACGCTACATCGCAGCTGGAGAGACTCATGAGATGTGTGTTTCCTGTCTGGGGATGTCGCAAGCCCAGGCAGCTCTCAAGGGGGCTGCCTGCGGCCATTGTGAGGCCCGGTCCCTAAGGGTGCTGAGGTCTCGTGCGGCTCTCTTTTCGGTGACTCAGGCCCCGGGGTCGCCGAGGCGTCATGGTGGCTACGGTCATGGGGATTGGCCATATCTCTGAGGGCGTCAGGGCGGCTGAGGCCTTTTCCCGGTCCTCATCTGCTGACTCCGCCTCCCCCACCCGAGGTATGAGTCTGGAGAGGCTTGCACAGTCTGATTCTGAGGAGCTAGACGTGCTTAGCATCATGGAAGATGACTTCCAAGAGCTGGGCCGAAGTCATCAGTTATGTCAGTAACCTCAATGAGCTTTTTCTGCTGCACCACGCGCCGATCCTTGCCATTCTTTTCTGATTTACACAATGAGTTGTGTAAATCATGGAACAGACCAAGACAGCAAAAGGAAAAAAAAAAGCTCTCTGCATGGCTGACTGTGTCCCCTCTGCTCGACTACAGCAACGTAACAGAAACTAAGCAGCACGGCTATGGAACAATGCTTCGGGTGGAGGAAGCGCTCGCGAGCTACCTTTCTCCCACCCTCGCTTCATCCCTCCAGACGCCGGCACTCCCCACCAAACCGTGTCGGACGACATTGGCTGCGGTGGGCAAGGCCTACATGGCAGCAGGTCGAGCTGGTGCAAGCCTGCACACTATGGCCATCTTGCAGGCGTACCAGGCTGATCTTCTCAAAGACCGTGACCTAGGGTGAGGTCCCTCTGGGGAGGACCCGAATGAGCTCCGTAGAGCACTATGTTACCAAGGAGAAAGCCCGTTCCAGATGATCCAAATGCTCGTTCCCTTTCTGTCTCCTTTTCCAAACGGAAAAAAACACCACAAACTCAAAAGCTTAGCAAAAAACTAAATATTGGTGTATTTAAGATTTCACACAAAGACAATCACAAAGAAAAGCATAATCCAACTGAAACTTCCACTTCGGGTTTTCTGCACACTTAAACCAAACAATCTCAAACACAAATTAGTAGCAGTTCATTTCAAAAACACAAAATTAAATTCAGTCCAGCGCCAAAGCAAAAACAAAAAAATAAAGCTGGTTCAGTTTCTCAGTTGCAAACAAAACAAAACGTCATAGTACATGAAAACGAGTTTGATCACTCACGGAGTCCAGTCAGTCAGTCCAGTCAGTCGTAGAATCCAGTCCAGGTTTTTGCTGCTGGGTTGTGAATGATTTACCGACTTCCCCAAACAATTTTACACGGCGAATGTTGAAAAGTGATCCTAAGGTGAAGTGAAGTGTACAGGATGGGCAAACGGTTTACCTTTTATTCTAAGATGTTGTAAAAGATTGTAAATGTACAACTTAATGACTTCTTAATGAGGAATGACATTTCCGATAGATTCCGGTCAGGTTTTAGAGCTGGTCATAATACAGAATCTGCTCTTTTGAGGGTCTCTAATGATATCCTACGAGGTGTTGATTCTGGAAACCCTGTTGTTTTGCTTTGTTAGACCTTACAGCGGCATTTGATACAGTTGATCGTAACATTCTCATTGATCATCTTAGGGATCAGGTTGGTATTCAGGGCTTAGCCCTGAAATGGTTCTCTTCGTATTTGAAGGATAGGACTTTTTCAGTTAGTTTAGGGGATTATTTTTCTTCCGTTGCCTCTCTTGTGTGTGGAGTTCCACAGGGCTCTATAATGGGACCAATTTTATTTTCCCTTTATATGCTCCCTCTAGGTTCGATTTTTGAAAAATAGATACTCAAATTTACTTACCATTGAAACATGGGCATAAATGTGCCACTCAGTCTCTCTATGCATGTTTGGCCGAAGTTAAGTGTTAGCTTGCAAATAACTTTCTCCAATTAAATGAGGATAAGACCGAGAGGATTTTATTTGGAAATAAGGGGTGTGTTGATGGTGACTGCCTGGGGTTGTTTTCTGGGAAAAAAAAACTTTCTAGCGTGAGGAACCTTGGTGTCATTTTTGACTGAGCTTAAATTTGACCTGCCACACTTTTAACAGGTACTAAGAAGAGAGAGCACATTACTCCGGTGTTAATTAAATTACATTGGTTACCCATACAATACAGAATTCAATACAAAGTGTTGTTGTATGTTTTTAAGTCTCTGCATGGCCTAGCACCGGAGTATCTTACTGATTTAATCAGCCGCTGTCAATCCAGTAGATCTCTGCGCTCAAATGAGCAATTGCTTCTCGTGGTTCCGCGATCCCATTTAAACTGCTCCTAGGCTCTGGAATGACCTTCCTCTATCTGTAAAAACTTTTCCTTCATTGAGTACTTTTCAGAGTGCACTTAAAGATTAGTTGTTCTCTTTAGCATTCGATAATGCTTTGTAACTTGTGTTGTATGTTTGCTGTGTTTTTGTCTTGTTTTTATTTTCTCTTTTATACTTTCTGTACAGCACCCTGGGTCCACTTGTGGTGTTGAAAGTGCTCTATAAATAAAGTTGAGTTGAGTTGAGAAGTCACAGATGAAGAACAAAAGGCATGGGATTTGCTACCTTACTTCTATTCATTCTGACAAAATACGACATTTTGCTCCGGCCGCTTCAGTCACTGCTCCTCTTCCACACTCTCCTTCCCACACACCGATTTTTACCGGGAGGAGGTCGCGCCAGCCGGCAATGAAACACTTTCAGAGGGTGTTGGGTCTCCCGGCAGCAGCATCTATACCAAAATAGCAGAATAATATAAATCTGGCAACCACTGACCCACTTAGAGTGTTATGTCCTTCTTAGGCGCTGTACAGCAGGGTTTGTGTGATGCGGCTGGCTGGGCCGCCCCTCAAACTTTCATCTAGTTTTACAGTCTGGACCTTCCTTCTGCACCCTCCTCCTCCTCTTAGTCCTGCCTACAGGTTTCGCACACTGGGGGCAGGCGGGGTTTTCGGCGCAGCGTAAGTGGGTATCTCATTCCGAGACATTCTCTACAGTTAGGTGTGTAACCCTTATTACGAGGTAGTAATAGTGTACACAGGTGTAGTAGTCTTAAAGGTTATCATCAATGTGGACCAGAATCAGAAGACACTAAATTGTTAAGAGCCTGAGGATTGAACATCAATAAAAAAAGAATGCCACAGCAGAATGACAGTTTGCATAAAGTGTATTAAATACACAGGGCTGGTACATAAATAAAACAATTATGAAAAATAAACTAAAATAATAAAGTGCGCACACAAAAAAAAAAGAGAAAGTCCCTTTCGTTTTAGTTTCCTTGAGCTCAGTTCGTTCTCAGTTCCACTTGCCCTTATTGACAAGAGTTCAATTTTCACCGTTGGGGCCCTTTTTAAATCTGTGTTAGTGTTTGTCCTACCACCATAGAGATGACGAAGATCCTGGCAATCCGTCTAAAGTCAGAGTCACAAACACAGTTGGCTCGCCACCCAGCCACCCGGACTGGGAATCTATGAATCTCTGGAAGAACGTCTGGAACATGTGGATCGGTATCACTCCTTGGAATGGATCTCAGCTGCACGATGTTTCCAACTCTTTACCAAAACCTGACCTATAAATAAGGCCAAATCATTTCTCTCAATTACCATTCAGTGAATAAATGGATTGCTACAGGCTACTATAAAATAAAATGAGATAATATTTCAGTACACCTATAACGCAATATCAAAATCACGTTGTACAACAGCTCTTCTTGTTTCGTCTTAAGTATCAAAACTAGGAATTTCTCTCATGTATCTAAAATACATACATCAAAAATGACATTCTCCATATAAACACATTTTAAATTCAAGCTTTATGAACCCTAAGTAACATTAGCAGTATCATAAATAACTGCATGCATTGCATGTAAACACTGATCAACTTGTATTATTTCAGTTTAGAGGCATTAAATTGTTAGCATGCTTATTTATCTCCCCTCTGCACCGGTAACAGTGGAAAGAATGCACCAAAAATTTACCTCTTTAACCTCCAGTAAACACAATTAAATCCACAATTTTTAACATCATAACTTATTGCAAAGTATCCATTTAGCAACAGTATGGAAAGGTAACATTTCTTTTTATAACCTACAAACAAAATAATTTGTGGTCTTCACAGGCATTTAACATTTAACAGTATTCCGCTAGCCTATTGCGGCTAATTACCCTATTAGCATATGAATGCAGTCGGCTCACATTAGCTTTACACAACTAGCACCTTTGCATTGCTTTACCAATTAGCTCCGATTAGCATAAATGCTGGCGAACTCACAGTAATCTCAGCAGGCTAGGTTAAATACAAATGGGCCTCAAAAGCCTGGGGCCTGTTAGCATGGATGCTAGCGAACTCAGAGGCCTAACGCCAGGTAAACAACTCACCATTTAGCGGAATTCACTGCCTTTAGCTCAGTGACAACAGCGGATTCAGGCACAGCTCTCTTTTACTCTCTATATTACAACAGGGTATAGTCAGTATAAGCAATAATGATTGCAGAATTTGTTTAATTCACTCCATGTCGTTTCTCGTCTTACCAAGTGGACCAAGTGGATAACGCAGCCTCCTACGCTCAGGTGCAGGCGCCAAGAGAACGTGCAGAGACGCGGAACTAAAGGCGTAACTGTAACAGAGCCTAGCTGGCAGCTGATTGGTCAGCTCACTACATCATACAGTTCACCTATTTGTTCACTTAAAAGTCCATCAAAGATGATGAGAAAACAAAAGTTAACCCTTAGTGACTTGGTCAGACAGCTAAAAAGTGTTTCTCATTATTAAGCCTGGGCTACAGGTGTCTTATTGGAAATGGTCTCTGTAGATGACAGTATCTTTCTCGTCTCTATCCTTTCTATTCAGATAACAGCATTAGATTCTGAAGATACAGGACTTCTTTGACTTGCCCTTCACAGTATGAATGATTCTGAATGAAGAATCTTGAGTTGATAAAGTGGACTTATTGATGACGTAACTCAAGAATTCTTGTCTGAGAAATTGACTCTCCACGTTGAGCCCAGTTGGTAGCGCAGTCGCTCCACCTCACCCAGGGTCCACAGTTATGACAGAGTCAGTGTGCTACTTGGCCTTACAATCCAAGATCCAGCAGGTTTAAATTACATTTACATTACATTAATTAATTTAGCTGACACTTTTATCCAAAGCGACTTACAATTGCTATATATGTCAGAGGTTGCACGCCTCTGGAGCCAAAGGCGGGCGTCTTAACCATTGCGCCATCCCACCCCTCACTAAATGAAGCATGTAATCCACAGTGAGTGTTGATCTATACCAAAATAGCAGAATAATATAAATCTGGCAACCACTGACCCACTTAGAGTGTTATGTCCTTCTTAGGAGCTGTACAGCAGCAGGGGGATTCCAGGTAGGTCTAGGCCTCAAACAGTCCAGACTTCCAGAGTGCTATGCCAATCCAAAGGCATCTAATTAAAAATGGACCATCCAAAGAGCCAACCTGAAAGAGAGATATTTTTCTTGGAAAGTTCCACTCATTCAGGCCCAAATGACATAAAATATCTTGCATAAAACATAAAAACTCAGATGTCACGTACTAACACACAAACAATGGACTACATTGGCTGCCATCTTGGGTTATCAGCCACTCTGCCTGAAAGTGTGCTCGCCTTTGTTTAATTTGTTTGTTTAAGGTCCAGACTGAAAACCAGAGGGGACAGAGCTTTTTCAGTAGCAGGCCCTAAGCTCTGGAACTCTCTTCCTCTCAATATTAGAGCAGCTACCTCTATGGAGAGTTTTAAATCACTTTTAAAAACACATCTTTTTGCACTGGCTTTTAACTCAAGCTGAGCTGTGTCATTTATGACATTTTTATCAGTATTGTTTTTTTAAGATAGTCTGGTTTTTTTACTGTTTTTTGGCATATTCTGTTTTATAAGGGTTTTATTTGGTTATTTATTATGTTTTATTGTATGCTGATCTCTGTATCTGTACAGCACTTTGGGGCAGTAGTGACTGTTTGTAAATGTGCTAAATAAATAAACCTGACCTTGACCTAATTAAACCTTTGAACTGAACCTGTCAGCCTTGCGTTTGGGTCCTCCAACCTGCCTCACCACCACCAGCCCTCAATCCCCCACCTTCAGAACAAAATGGCGGCATGTGTCTGCAAATGCTCAGACAGACAGTATGTGGAAATTAAATTACTTTTTTTTAAAAACTTTTTTAATTTTAATTACTTTTAATTGAATAAAATGTACTTGTTTTAAACAAGGGCCGTGGATTTGAAAATCAAGTAAAAAAATAAGTAGGATTAAATAACACATTAAAATCTATGAAATAAACCAGAAAAAACGTGACATTTACAAGGGGTCAGAATCAGTTTTTTCAGCGTAAACACAAAACTTTACCTGGGAATGGCGCCTCTAAATTGCACTGCTGCTAATTATCTTGGACCCACGAATGCTTTCCATGAAGACACCTCCATCACTTTCTCGTTCATGGGCCTCCCACGTCCACTATCGTGAAGGGGTATACATGGTATACAAACTATACAATTGATTTTCCAGAAAGTGATCAATAAACTTCCTTAACACGTGGTTAAAGATGTAAATACAAAAACTTTAATATTCATGAGGTTGCCCAAAATTGTGTTTGATTAAATTAATTATAATTCATCAACATAAGTGTGTACACTGTACAGGGTATCAAGTCTTTTAGCAGCTTACCAGAACATATATGCTTTATATACAGTATGTTAGCTTTTAATTCACTGATGCAAGCTCAAAGACAAACATTCACAGTTTGGTCTACAAACTGATTTTTATTGGATTTCCAGAAAATGTACAATTTCATATAAAGTGACATAAACTGTGGTTTAAGATTTTATCCATATTGCCAAGCACACAACAGCTGCTGCAAAACAGCTGCTCTGAATCCCATCCTAAACACTAGCATGCCTACCACTAAAACAGCAGAAATGACACTTACATTGACTAAAGAGAAACTAACAATACAGAGTATTTTCTTATGTGTACACATAAATAACACAAAGTAAGTGTTCACTAAACAACTTCCAGCTCCAAACTAATAAAACAGATTTTATTTCCATGTGTTGAAGCCATCACAGTGAACCAGAGCAAGTTGAGCAAAACATTTCCCAGCAGCCACTTCTCCCACAGCAGAGTCCAAACAGTGCTTCCTGTTCTCTACAGTTAGGTGTCTTATTGGAAATGGTCTCAGTAGATGACAGTATCTGTCTCGTCTCTATCCTTTCTATTGGCCTCCATTTCTCCTCCTGTTTCCTCCCCTTTCTCTCTCTCCCTCTTTCTCTGCCTACATGAAGCTGACTGTGGAAATGTTGTCATCATTCATACTGATGGACTGCTGATATCACTGCTGTCCATTCTGCAGCAACACACAGAGGCCAAAAGCTTGTCTATGAACCCTTTCCTCATGAAGACGTACAGGAACAGGTCTGCAAGAGGATTCAATGTGATGAAGATGGTAGATACAAGGTTGAGGGTCGTGTGATATACTTCCAGAAACCAAATGATGGTGGGCAGGAACAGCAGAGTGTAAATAAGCAGCACCAGAACCAAAACTCCCACAATTCGTCGTTTTTCATCAGAGGGGACCGAGATGGAAGCAGACAGGGCTTTGAGGGTCCCAACCAGGGAGAAGATTAACAGAGGGAAGGGAAGGAGGAGGAGGACGGCGATGATTAGGAATGTCACCTGATCCTGAGAATATAAATAATAAAAAAAGACATAGTTAAGGATGAAACAAACAACAGAAAGGACCCAGACCAGGACACAGACCGCCACAGAGGTCTTGATGGTTCGTCTGAAGCGGTACCACAGTGGGTGGGCGATGACCAAATACCTGTAATACAAGATGGACACAAAGTCTTTGAGGAGCTTCAGAGTTATAAACTAATATAATGTTCAGACACAGAAGGAGCTACACACATACTGGATAGACAGATAGATACCTTTCCAGGGAGATGCAGACCATGAAGTAAACACTGGCCAACAGAGCACAGGGGTAAATGAAAATGAAGATAATATTTATCTTCCCATCCACATTTGGTGTCACCTGAACGATCATGCAGCAGAACTGAATCAGGTCAGAAACGAGAAGGTTGATGACGTAGATGGGAGCAACATGATCTCTTCTCACCTGCAGGAAAACATTGGTAAAAGTCAACAAGCAGTTGGAAACATGTTGTGAAGTCCACCTCCTCCCAAATCTGTCATCTTGCTCTGCCCAGCAGCTGCAGTCAGAGCCATTTCTGACTTTTTCATCCAACAGAAATCTCAGATATGACACACTGGCCAATCACTGCAGGAACAAGACTAAGGGCCAGATTTCCTGCAGCTTCTGCAGCAGTTTTTCAGCATTCTGGCTCAAACACATGAGCTGGATTTATCAGACTGGAGTCGCAGTTTGAGGCTCATGTTTGTGTTTGCAAGGTGAGAATCTGCATTTCAGGGAGGATCGCACAAATAAGAACTGGAGGCAAAGAACTTGATAGAGTCATTAAGCTCAACAGTTTAAGAGAAGGCTGGAATGGAGCCACACATGGAAACTGCATGTGTTTAGGGTCCAATCAGCTTCATGGACATTTGAATTCTGGAGTCAATTATTCCTGTCAGGTTAGAGATCATTCCAAGCCTTTGTCCCAGCCCCCTGACACCTAGCCCCCAAACCAGATCCAGATCCTTTACAGACAGACAGACTGTAGGACAGACACACCACACAGACAGGAAATAAATAACTCTCAGTCAGAATGTACATACCATAGAATAAAGAGAATAGATGGCCACCAGGGTCAGAGGAAGGCCGACAACAATGACTATGGGAATCACCAATTTAAAGATGATATAAAAGTAGCTGCCACAGTTGGGGATGTGGATGTTATTCCAGTCGTTGAAGGTGGTGTTGTCGTAACCGTAGCTTTGGTCCTGTGAGCTGCTGTTAAAGTAGAGACCTTCCATTCTTCAGAGTGAAACCTGTTTGAGAGATCAGGTTATTAAAGGGAGCAGGTTTTTTAATATCTACCTAACATTGTTCAGTGACATCACTAAAGCTGTGAGCTGAAGTTCACACAAACACAGTGTACCTATAGTTTACCCACAATCAGATCAAATCACAAACTGCTGTCTTTCAGTTTCTCAATTTGTTACATTTAACTTTTATTTAGTCAAATAAGAAAAGAATAACAATTATGTTTAGAGCTGATTGAGAAACACTGATTCATGTTCTTATTTCACTGAATCATTAACTGACTGGAACCTGACTTTTCACCAACAATCAGAAAACACAAGTCTTCTGTATCTCAGCTGTCATACTTTCCTGAAAAACATCACTATAAGAAGAAGTTAAGAAAGAAAAAAAAGCTGTTGTAAGCATCTTTACCTCATTTTAATTCATTTAAAATACTAGTAACAGTATTTTAAGGTAAGAGAGTAAAAAAACTGGTTTAACCTCAGTGTTCTGTCCACCTACAGTCCAAAGCTGTCTGCTTGTTTCAGTTTGCATGTTCATTTATCTGTTTAATTCACTCTGCATAGAAGAAAAAAGGAGTCTGACTAGATGTATCTGTAAAAGCACAGAAATAAGTCACATAGAGAAGGTTAGCAGGACAAAAAACTTCACACTCCAATGTGCATGCGACCTGCTCCTGTTAAAGACCTCAGTGCTATGGGGGTGGATTCTCTCTACTGCCCCAGCTGAGCAACCATATCACACATCAGATTTAGTCATAATGCTGGTGTAGTGGCTATTTGTCCATAAACTTAAACAAAAACAAATAATAACAAAACTTCTCAAATGGCCACTTGAGGCTACGTCTTGGTTAGGCTTTACGCAGGTTCAGAGGTACCAAAGCAAAGTAATGTCCATGCCAAGATTGAGTTTGAGGAGGTTTATTCACACACATAAGCAAGCTCACAGACATTTCTGCTGCCTCTCTCACGCTGGTAAAAAACCATATGCCCTCGTGCCTGAAGTACCTCCCACCTTGACCTACTTATACAAATGAACATAACACCATGTGACCAATAAACGACAATACAAGTAAAGCATAAATACAAAATAAACCAAATTAACTTTAACAAGAAGAAAATAATAATAATAATTTAGGCTATAAATTAACTTAAGCCCAAAATAAACAAAAAATAAAAATATAGCTCCAACAGCTGGAATGAGAGTCAACAAGTGGTTGGGAAGCCTAATATCACAGAGAGACAGGGATTAGCTGTCTATAAGGAACTGTAAAGAGTGAAAATGTCATAATAACATATCTTGAGCTTGGGACACGCCCAGAAAAGATGTCCAAGTGACATCAGACTCACACTGAAGCTGCCTAAAAAGTGCTCATTGCTTACCTAGTTATGGATTATGAGCTCTTTCTCAGCCCTTCGGACTGCGATCTCTATGACGACCACATTATATAACCATCCGCCCCACATCCGGTTTCATCCTGTTACGACCGTGGGCCGTTTATCTGTATATGGGGGTGTTGTGTTTCTGTGTTTTCCTCCCTGCCCTAAGAAGGACCTTGCCTCGCCCCCAGTGCTGCAGCCAGAAGCGGCTGATGCCAGTCTCATAGGCCCCGTGTCCACCAAAGCGTTTTTTCAGTTCATTCCGACGGGAGCGCCGCGTGTTTCCAAGCTGGTAACAACGCCAGGAGCGTGACGAGGCGCTGAGCGTCTTTTTTCAGGTCGCCGAGAGTTGAAAAATGCTCATCTCTGCGGAAAAGGCTGCGCTTGTCACTGTCACTTTCTCACCAGGAGGGGCGGGTCAAACACCGCACCGAGCACATCCGATCTTGAACGAAACCATGTGGCTACTCGTCGAGGTGTTTTCTCGCCTGCAAAATCTCATGAACCCACGTACGGACAAGCCTGCAGGGGCGTTGTTAGGATGTTGAAACATTGGGGGCTTAGCCCAGCCCATAAAACTTCATATCTTTACGTAATAATTGACCCTCCACCAAGAATTAAAGCAACAGTAAACATACTCTACTTATATGGCACAACAAAGCAACACTATTAACTGAGTCATGTATGCTAAATTGTAATGTCTAAATCAAATAGTCTAATATAACACAAAAACTGCGACAGTATGACCCGGGGGGTCTAGTGTTACTCCCCCATACAATTTTGAATGTTAAACACTTAGTTTCCTGCATTCTGGTGTTTTTTGCACCAATTTCTGCATTTTCTGCATCCTTTTATTGTGGAAATTATTTATGTAAAGGGACACACAAAATTCAGGCAGCCCACAGGGCTGTGTCTTTGTTTCACTGTTGCTTTTAAATGATCTGAAGGCTGCAATTCTGCCTTCAGATGTTAGGACTGATTCCTCGTTTGATCGTCCTTGTTGCTGAATTTTGATGAATATTTAAGAACATTTTGATATTTTATGACCTTGTAACTATTATTATAAATTATTTATTCCCATCTTAAATGTGCAGTTGTACTCCTGCCTTCTTCGGCCAGGACACTCTTGGAAAAATATTTTTTCTGGTTTAATAAAGGTTTAATAAAACAATTCAAAATCTAAAACTGTAACAAAATATAATGCAGAGCAGCTCTCAGCTTTCAGATATGTTTATCCTGTAGATCAACTTTTAATATCATCACTGCTGAATCAACACACACAGGCAGGTGTGACTGACTGAGGTAACCTCTTTAAATGTGCATGTGGCACCTTTATATTTCATCACTAACAAATGAAATCATTTTAATTCAGTTAGAAACTCCTGGACTTTAATAGCTCCTGTGTTTCAGCAGGTTTTCAGCTCATATCCATTCTGCACAGAATCTAACTGGGTTCTCTGACATTTCCACAATAAAGGAATATTTTGAGAGGTCAAACAGGATGAATCATCATAGACTTTGCAATCAATCCGCGGTCCACCTGCCTCCATTGCAGTTGTACTCCTGCAACCCGTTGCACCACCTACTATCCATGGCTGTGTGGAGATTTAATTCTTGCATGTTTTGTTGTGCAGGATCACAGTCCCGATGTGTCCATATGATGAAAGGTCAAGATGGGCTATAAGAATAAAATGTCTAGACTAGGCAACTTGATGAGTTTATTTTTTTAAGTATCCCATTAAAATATTCCTGCAAATGCAGTGAAGACGGTAATTATCTATAATTTAGCTATTTCTACAATTATTTTCCTTTTTAAATGTCCATGAAGGTGTTGATCACTTTAAAATATCACTTTTGCTGCCCATCTAACTTTTTGCCAGAGCCAGGAAGGCAATAGCCTACATAAAACATAAATTTTGAAATTAAACATAATGCCTTCTCTGCTTGTCAGGTGATTAACCTCACCACAAATCCACACGTTAATTTCAGTGCCTCTGATAAAGTGCAGCTCACAGCTGCTTCAGGTGGAGCAGAGAGGACAGACACAGAGCTACAGCTGGATCATCTTATTCTCCGCTAATCTGCAGGAGAATAATAACAATAATCTCTCTCTCTCGCTCTCACTCACTCCCACGCACGTAACAGTAGTTAAGCGAGTAAAGTTGAGTTTTCGGCCTTTTGTTGTTGGTTTTTTAAAAATCCTTCAGAAATCCGGGGCTATTTTTTTAAAAATGCCTCCCAAACGCACCCTAGCACTCCCAGCTGGGCGTATTCACAACAGCAGGTGGCGTTTTCAGATGGTAAAAAACGCTTCGGTGGACACGGGGCCATAGTCAGTGAAGAGTATAAGGGCTGGAGAAGGAAGCTGCTGGGGGTGAGAGTATGGTGGTCTACAGCAAAAGAGACAGTGTTACTAAGTGTTTGGATGTGGCAGATAGTTCACCCTAGAGTGGCCGCTGGAATGTTCCTTCCTCTTCCTCTCACCTGCCACCTACAAACCGAACCCCACAAACATTGCTGCTATTCTTTGGGGACAGTTCTTGGTTGCACCAAAACCCTCTCATCGCATCATTTAGGGCTGCAAAATCCAAAACCTTCCACACTTCATTTTGGCGACCATTCCCTCCCATTGACATTGCATCACCAATCAGCTTCACCACGCTCACTCAGTTCTCAATCAAATATCCAGCTTCCACATATACCTTAGCGGTAAAACCCCTTCATCAGACTCCTTACGGAGCTCCTGCTTCCCACATCTCTTACGCCACAAATCCATGGGTTGCTCATTTTTGCTTAGTCCACCAACACATTCTTTTGGGAATCATACAGCAAAACACTTATAGAGGCTTACCCCCACTCTGAGTCTCAACCGGGTTCCTAGCCGCTGCGGCCACCAAGACAGTGATCAACCTCAAACATCCCTCCTCTTTTCAAACATCCAAACACCTGAGCCTCTCTAATCCAGTCACCTGCACATATGTATAAAAGCCTGTCCAAGCCCTTTCTCTGCCGTTTCTAAGTTCTCACATCCCTCCCTCCCAAACCCCATTTCTCCCCTCTTTCAAAGGGCAGCATGGTGGCCATGTGGACAGCACTGCGCCCTCACAGCAAGAAGGTCACCACATCCCAGTTCAGCCCTCGACCCAGATCAGCCCCCTTCAACCCTATCTTCTCCACCCCTAATCTCTACCCCTCCATCCTTTACTTTCTGAACCTTCTCGCTAACCAAATAAACTACCTGTTGTACCTCATTTGCCATGGTCTTAGTAACTGAACTGGTTGATAACGTAGAGATCCTTAATGGAAGACAGGTCTTTCTTCGACCAGTGTGCAAAAACAGCATCTGTCAGGCCTGGCTTAAAGCAGGGTTTTGACATATAGGAGCATTCTGTAGTCACCACTGGGAGATTTAGCATACCCTTGACTTGACTTAAAATCTTAAACACGTTATATAAAATAAAGTTATCTGCAGTTGTTTGATAAGTAGATGTGGTTTGGAAATAAAAATGGCCTTTAATGATGCTCTTATAAGCAATGCTGGCTTACAGCACTCTATCTCAGGCCATCTGGGATAGAAGGTGGTCCCCTATCCAGCCACAGTTGATATATGCTACCAGAAAACACATCCTCTGGCATTACAGGCCCAACAGCCCCAGGCCACCCTCAGCTGAGGGCTTCTGTCGGTGCGCCTTGGAGATTGGAGGGGGCTTGTTAGCCCAGATAAAGGCCATAGCGATGGAATCTATTGTCTTAAAAATTAGGGGGTGACAAAAATTGGAACGTTTTGAAAAAGATGAATGAATTTAGGAAGTAGCTTACATTTATCTGTCATTATTTAACCTTTTCTATCAAATCCAGATAATTGAGTTTTTAAAAAAAGCTGTGGGTTTCTGTTGATACTAATCCCCAGATGATTTACAATTATTTTATTTCTTTACAGATTGAAACATTTTAAATGACTGAAACTTTAGGCTACAACAAACAAGAGAATGATCATTTAAATCATTTTATTAGGTCCATTGTAGAATAACAGCGTTATGTTTCCTAAAAGTTTAAAGCAAATTCAGGATAATTGTTTTATAAGCCTGTGCTATGGGAACAACAGGTTCTCTGTCTAACACTCACAGACTGTGACTCACACACACTGACATCGCTGCCAGACCTTCTTGTGAATCATCCTTCCTTTGCTACGGGCCACTAAATGGTGGAATCCTGGTTGCTGATAAATGACTAACTATGGCTGTAGAAATTATAGATCTAGACGGGATCACACAACATGCCAGGAGGAGAAAGGCTCCAATAATGATGAACAGAGGTTTCAACATTTTACTAACACATGCTTCCATCCTCCTGCAGTCAGCCATCACTACATGTCCCATCTTCCTGTAAGTCCTGGTTTTCCTCTTTGTGCAGCAGGTCATTCAGATGTTAGATGAGTCATGTTGTCTGAGACATCCGGGACGTACTTACAACACTCTATTCCAATGAAGTGACAAACCCAACGTAGTCTTTCAGTCCAGACGGGCTGTTGGGGAGGTTGTGTCACCGTGCCTCCCCGGTACTCAGTGTGCCTGCAGTGAGTGTTTGGGAGTTCAGTGGTTCTACATGATCCCACAGACCCTCGGGACAACCCACTCCCTCCCAAGGAAGACAAATCGGGGAAAGCTCAGTTCACTCACTGATCTCGATCTTCACCTGGTTTGAGGCCGTCTGGTTGCTCCGGCGCTCGTTTGCAGGACGAGGTGAATCCTCTTTCTGCCACCTTGTTTCTGTTGAGCAGTATCTGAGAGGAGCTGTTCCACCTGTGAGCCTCCAGTTCTTTCTGAAATCCTTCACCACAGTCCTTTTCTGTTTCTGCCTTTGGGATCCAACTACTTCTGCGTCCTGCTTAGATGATGGAAATGCCTCTACCCATTTAGAAAACACAAATACAATGACGAGACAACATATTGTGTCAGTCAGGGCCGTGCAGAGACCTTTGGAAGGGCAGGTGCTCAAAGTATAAAAAGGGCACATGGAACAAGGATTTAAACAGGACTCTTCTTGTACTATTGACATAGAAGTATATTGTTATGTTTTCCTTGTTGACACACATATACAGATGCTTCTGTATCGATACATCAGCAAATGCTGTGATGCAAAAAGAAACAGGGAAAACCCAACTCCAGCTTTAAAACACTGAGGGCTGACATAACTCACAGGGAACAGTTGCTGTTGTGTTGTTGCTGATACTACTGGAAGTGATCTGTGACTACAGATATTAAAACAACTAAAGGATATATATTAGCTGATTAAACAATTATGTGACCATAAAAAGATTGTTGAGTGTTTGGGACCAGCTCACAGTGACTGAGCTGCTGTAATACTGCAGCCACAAGGCTGAGTGCAGGGAGACGCTCACAGAGCTGCAGGTGGAGGAAATAAGATACCAGATTTAAAAAAGTGTGGGAAATAATCTGAGAAGGAAACATTAACGAGGAAAGGATGAGGGAGGCCACGGCAGGGTGAGAGTGAGACAAACAGGTCTACAGACAGAGGTGTGTCTGTGATAATGATTTTATATATTACATTGTGAATCTGAGATATATTTGGATTTTTACTGACTATGTCTAATCATATATCTAAATAAATAAACTAGCATTCATCTTTTATAATATTCCTGACATCAAAGTAAAGAGTGAAGAAGAAACGGCCCTGTTAGATTTCAGAAACATGTATGAAATGTTTGTGAATCTTATTTCCTCCACCTGCAGCTCTTAGTGTGCAGCTGCTCCCAAACACTCAACAATCTTTACATCTTTTCATGGTCACATAATTGTTAAATCAGATAATATATATCTTGTGTTTGTTTTAACAATTCAGACATTTTTCTGAAATCTTATTGGCCCATTTCTTCTTCACTCTTTACTTTGATGTCAGGAATATTATTTGTTTTACATCAGCACTGACATTTTTATATGTGTTTCCAGTTATTGAGTTTTTATTGTAGTTGAGCTGTTGGAAACATACTGCTGCTGTTAAATGTAAATATATTCAACACTGTTCTGAATTTAATGATAATCTGAAGGCGGCTGTAAGTCGGAGGAATAGATTTAGAATTTTACCAGTGTTGTTCTACTTATTTTAAGGCACAAGTCTTTTATTAAGTTACTTTAATAATCCTGGTTCAAGTGCAAAGATTTTAGTCAAATTACATAGAAAAGATCAGACCTCTCGACGCCGTGAAACTTTTCTCCCCAAACAGAACGAAGTGAACAGAGCACCTTAGTTTATAGTGTAGAAGTAACGTTAGCTGTCGGCGTGTTAGCCGGTGTGACAGTTTAACTGGTGGCTAAATTAACTGGTGACAGTCCCAGATGAGTCGCAGGCTTCAGGATCCATCGACTGCAATCCAGGAAATACGTTCCGATAACTTTGTTTATCTCCGTAATGTACCGTCATGTATATATCTGCCTCTGAGTGGAGTTTGCAGGCTACATCATAGCTGCATGATGATCCGCAGGGACCTCTGCCACCTGCAGATTATTCAAAGCGAGGACTGTGAGCTGATCATGGAGGAGACTGTCGCTGTTCAAAACACTGCAAAAACTCAATAAACCGTCCAAACGTTCGTGTTGTCTGTCTGATTTGTACCACGGTCGGTTTTAATGAGTTCTTCCTTCCATGAGGAAACAGGCTGAGGTGTTTGACGCTCTGATGGAGCGCAGAGTGGAAACACTGTTAGCTGCAGCAGAGCGTCCAGATTAACCTGTGACACAGCTGATGTTACTTCTACAGGCGACACACAGCAACACACACAACAGCTGTGCTGCTCTCTTGGCAACAATCCACAACAAGCTCACAGCAGCAAACCCCTCTGACCGGCAGAATCGAAGGCTTTAACCGCTTTGCAAAACTCAAGGACAAAATGTTGTGATTGATGTTTAAGAGAGTTCTAGTTTCCAGTTTTTCTGTCAGTAAATGATGAAGACATATTCAGCCTGGCTTCTTACTGGTGGACATTTCCTTTTCAACACTGCGTTCTTTGAATAATTCAAGTAGAGGCCTTTCAATAATGTTCCTAAAATAGAAATAAACTCCACTGAAAGCCCATCATTACCTGGAGATGTCGGGACCTTATAAAGGCCCCTTTAGTCAGTTCAACATACATGTTGTCTACTTCCTGCTTTAATTTCTTTAAAGTTTATCTTTAATCAATAAAGCCTTTAATTCGTCCATAATACTGATTTCTTTGGCTGTTATTTGTTAATTTTCTTTACTTTGTCTTATTGCTGTTGTTTTGATTTTGAATGTGAAATATTCCCATTTCTGTACGTGATTCATACATAAAAGATTAAATGTAAGAGGACACAACTTTCTGCCATAACACCTATCATCTCGCTGGAATCTCTGACTGCTCCCAGTGGGTACTCCTGTGTATCACGTAGACTACACCACTGGGCTTTCCTCTGGTTTGAGAAAAGATTTGAAGCTTGTGGGCAGTGAACTCAGCCGGCACACTGCCATCTGGTGGTTTACAGAAAATATAGCAGCAGTCAAACAGCGAAGTAAAACAGCTCACTGATGTCCTGCTGAAAGTCCCACAGGCTCAGTCAAAGTAGAGGAACGTCTTGTTGATTTCATCTGTAATATTCTCTCTGAACTACTGCAGTAAGATTATTGTGTTTAGAGAAATAAAGATAGTGTTTGTGGTGCTGACCGCACTCTCAGCACAAAAACTTGTTAACACTGATTAAAGACGTTTGGCTCCTGACAAGTTCCAATGGGCCAAAGAGAGAAATATTATTTATTTCAAAGAGATTATTTCTTTTGTATTTCTTTATTTTAACTGTCCGTCTACTTTATTCTGTTTTCTGTCATCTGTTATTATCAGTTTTTGTTCTTTATATTATTTTGACTTCCTCAGTAAATGATTCCAGAGTCTGACTCATTTCTCTTTAACCTGTTTAACGTTTCCTCCACCTGTTCATGTTATCAGCTGTTGTTTAACTGATCAGTGAACATGTGCCTCAATATTCAGCTGCTAAACACAGCAGTGTTAAAGTGCCACATATTTGAATAGGGTCTGGTGTATCTGAGCTGCTCTTCTTCTCAGGGCTGCGTTTGATGATGCTAAACTGGCGGTGCAGAGTTCGTTCAAAGGGACTTGAACCACGAGTTTCATCACATCAAGGTCTCTTGGTCCTGTAGCCCCCAAACAGATCCAGATCCTTTCAGACTGTCAGACTGGATGAAAGACACACGACACAAACAGCTTTGAAGGTTTTTTTTGGTGTTTGAGTTTCTTGTTTCCTGACTCAAACTCGAGTCCCCATCTCTGCTGAAAACACACATCTATTACTCAGGCTGATGTTGTGGTTTGGGGGTTTTTGGGTTTGTGTTTCTTGTTTCCTGTTTTATTTTGTAGTTTGTCTTCCCCTCATTGTCTTGTGGTACTTCCTGTGTCTGTGCTCACTGGTTGTCTGATGTGGATCCCCTGAGCCTCGTTGTGGTTTCAGTGTTCACCACAGTCTGCTCTGTGTTCACGTCTGTTTTCCCAGAGTCGCTACCTCTCATGTGTCTCACCAGTGTTCCTCCTGTTTTGTGGATTTATATTCTTTCTTCCAGAGTTAAGGACTATCACCTGATTCTTCTGGACTACTTCCCCACCACTGGGTTCTCTGGATTATTGTTTCTTCATCTCAGCCACCTTCACCGCTCACCTGTAAGTTCCCACCAGTTTGTTAATAAAACCTCACTCAGTTTCTGCTTCAGGGTTCAAACCCTGTTTCCTGTGTGTCTGAATGACGGCTGAACAGAACAGCTGATGTTTCAGTCCTGTATCTGGATAGCTTCTTGCTGTAATTCATTGAATATCTAAGGCAGTGAAGCTAATTTACTCTAGACCTCTGCAGTGAAGACAGGTGTGACATTGACCTCATTAATAAACTAAATGTGACTGGAACACATTCCTCAGTGAGGAAGATGAGAACATGTCCTGAAACTGTCCCTTCTTCATTTACTGTCAGTCCAGTCTGATGAGCAGCACGAAGCCGCCCTGAATCACTAACTTACCTCAACGGGGTTAAAGACGTAGAGAGCTACAACCAGCATCGACCATCCAGTGCGCTAAAAAGGAAAACCCACTGTTCAGAGTGTGAAAGCTGTTAGATGACAGCCTCAAAGTGCTGCACAGTTTGTTCATCTGTCAGTTACCAGATGGTGTCAGTGATCCCCTGCAGCAGCTTCCTGTTTTACTGTCGGCTTCTCAAACTTCTGACAGACAAAAGCAAGTAGAGTTTATCATCATAACTGTGTTCACTGTGCAGCTGATCAAGTCATTACTTTAAGCTTTTAGCAGTTTATCTTCCAGAAATGCAGTTTGTAGTTTCCAAAGTGTCCCCTGCAGAAAGCCAAGGTATTTAAAGAAGCAGTCTGACAGTTTGGGAAATCTGCTTGTTCTTGTTGGATCTCAGCTAATAATGAGCTAAAGTTTAAAAAGGGGAAACAGACAGTAGACTTTACTAACTTCTACTGAAACATGTTGGTCTGATCTGTTGTGACTGTCCCTGTCACACTTTATCATTTCTGCCCCAAATTCTTATCTAAAACAGTCTGAAAACTTTAAGAGCTGTGAGAAAACCTCATTTGGTCAGAAAGTGCAGGAAGCCTCCCTGGTAACAGCAGGTTGGGCTTTATGTTCATATAGACAATAGAGATTTGTCAACCAGCAGAGATTTTGTTGAACCTTCATTTGTCAGCTTTTAATTCACTCAGCTTTTAATTCACTCAGTTGCTCAAAGACAAACACTCACAGTTTGGCCTGCAAACTGATTTTTATTGGATTTCCAGAAAATGTACAATTTCATATAAAGTGACATAAACTGTGGTTTAAGATTTTATCCATATTGCCAAGCTCACAACAGCTGCTGCAAAACAGCTGCTCTGAATCCCATCCTAAACACTAGCATGCCTACCACTAGAACAGCAGAAATGACACTTCAAAAGGAAAAAGTGCTAAAGACGTGTTGAGATGCTCTCCCTGTGTTAAACATCCAAGCAACAGTCCAAATAAAGATTTAGGAAGAAGACAGCGAGGCGGCTATAATGAGCTCAGTTCATCTAAAATAATATCTGCTTTGCTTCTGTGATTAAAGGAGAATAATGACAGACATCAACTTCCAGCTCCAAACTAATAAAACAGATTTTATTTCCATGTGTTGAAGCCATCACAGTGAACCAGAGCAAGTTGAGCAAAACATTTCCCAGCAGCCACTTCTCCCACAGCAGAGTCCAAACAGTGCTTCCTGTTCTCTACAGTTAGGTGTCTTATTGGAAATGGTCTCAGTAGATGACAGTATCTGTCTCGTCTCTATCCTTTCTATTGGCCTCCATTTCTCCTCCTGTTTCCTCCCCTTTCTCTCTCTCCCTCTTTCTCTGCCTACATGAAGCTGACTGATACTGATGGACTGCTGATATCACTGCTGTCCATTCTGCAGCAACACACAGAGGCCAAAAGCTTGTCTATGAACCCTTTCCTCATGAAGACATAAAGGACTGAGTCTGCAAGAGGACTCAGTCTGAGGAAGATGACAGACAGACGGTTGAGGGTCTGATCATAATTTCCTTTTAGGAACCAAATGATTCTGGGCAGGAACAGCAGAGTGTAAATAAGCAGCACCAGAACCAAAATTCCCACAATTCGTCGTTTTTCATCAGAGGGGACCGAGCTGATAGCAGACAGGGCTTTGAGGGTCCCAACCAGGAAGAAGATTAACAGAGGGAAGGGAAGGAGGAGGATGATGGGGGCAATGATTGGGAATGTCACCCGATACTGAGAATATAAATAATAAAAAAAGACATAGTTAAGGATGAAACAAACAAGAGAAAGAGACCAGGCCAGGACACAGACCACCACAGAGGTCTTGATGGTTCGTCTGAAGCGGTACCACAGTGGGTGGGCGATGACCAAATACCTGTAATACAAGATGGACACAAAGTCTTTGAGGAGCTTCAGAGTTATAAACTAATATAATGTTCAGACACAGAAGGAGCTACACACATACTGGATAGACAGACAGATACCTTTCCAGGGAGATGCAGACCATGAAGTAAACACTGGCAAACAGAGCAGAGAAGTAAATACTAGAAAAGATTTTCTTTATCTTCTCATCCACATTTGGTGTCACCCAAACAATCAAGTAGCAGAACTGAAGCAGGTCAGAAATGAGAAGGTTGATGACGTAGATGGGAGCAACATGATCTCTTCTCACCTGCAGGAAAACATTGGTAAAAGTCAACAAGCAGTTGGAAACATGTTGTGAAGTCCACCTCCTCCCAAATCTGTCATCTTGCTCTGCCCAGCAGCTGCAGTCAGAGCCATTTCTGACTTTTTCATCCAACAGAAATCTCAGATATGACACACTGGCCAATCACTGCAGGAACAAGACTAAGGGCCAGATTTCCTCCATTGGGTCTGGTGCTGTTGTTTTTCCTGTGTTTATTTGATATTGTCATGGTTTGGAGTTCCCCTTCGAGGGGAACTCGAACTGCGTTGGTGACGACACTATGGGAACGCCTTTAGGCGTGGCAGGGCTGAATGCGAATGAAAACTACTCCAATCCTATTGGCTTAATGAGAACGGTAGCATGTGACGGCGTAACCGTCACATAGGTACGTTAGCTTTTTTCTATTCAGCAGGCACTTGGCTAATGTTGTTAGTGAAAAGCTCCCGCAAGAGAAGAATGGCTAGTAAGGATTACCCACCTGGAAGTCGCAGTACGTCCTCTGAGCTGAGCCAGTTCCGCAGATGTGTGCCTCCCTGCCCACGGTTTCTCACGGTAGGAGATTCCCACAAACTGTGTGTTGCTTGTTTGGGTCTGCCGCACGCCACAGCAGCTCTCGAGGGGGCTGGCTGTGGTCATTGCGAGGCCCTGCCGATGCGGGTACTGAGGTACTGAAATAGCACTCTTCACAGAGGACGGCAGGATACGCTCTCCCCGTGGCTCAGGCCCTGCGGTTGCTGAGGCAAACTGACAGCTTAGGTCATGGGGATCGCAGCAGGACTTGCTGGAGGATCTTGAGACGGCTGAGGCCCTTTCTCTGCCTTCATCTGCAGACTCCGATTCTTCTCGTTCCCGCTCGAGAGCCTGGTTTTCGGCTTCTTCCGCCCGGGAACGTTCGCCGGCGAGACATGTGCGCTCTGACTCTGAGGAGCTAGACGCGCTAGCCACCCTCGAGGAGGAGGAGGACTTCCAGATGTCGGGCCGACGTCATCAGAGGAGCGCCACGCCTGAGTGTGATGAGCTGCTGGAAGTGATGACGCGGGCTGTGGCTAAACTCAGCCTGGATTGGCCACCAGCCGTACAGAAGCCCGACACCAGCAGCAGGCTGGATTATCGCTTCCTCAGGAGCCATGCAGCGCCACCACGCCGGCCCCTACCGTTCTTTCCGGACTTACACAATGAGTTGTGTAAGTCTTGGGACAAGCCCTTCTCGGCCAGGCTGTCTACTCCCCAGCTGCTGGAGTACAGCAACGTGGCGGGGATTAAGGGCCAAGGATACGGGAGTGTGCCGCGAGTGGAAGAAGATCTGGCAAGTTATCTCTCCCCTTGGCTGGCCTCATCCAAAACCCTACGCAGAGTCGCAGTCTAACACACTTCTCTGCTCCTCCGTTCCAGGAGTTACTTAGTGAAAACCCTATAGTGACGGTGTCTGTCCCCCGACCATTGAAATTATTTAAATCAAAGGTAAACAGAAGAGGAGCTGTGCATAAAACCTCATAAAAATTAAAACCACAGGAGCAATAGTGCAAGCGAATAGGAGAGTAAAATGTGGACTCTTAAACATCAGATCTCTCTCTTCTAAAGGTGTACTAGTAAATGAACTAATATCAGATTATGAAATTGATTTATTCTGTCTTACTGAAACCTGGCTGGGTGATGGAGAATATGTGAGCCTAAATGAATCCACCCCTCCCAGTCATATTAATACTCACATTCCTCGAAGCACAGGCGAGGAGGTGGAGTTGCAGCTATCTTTGACTCTAGCCTAGTAATCAGCTCTAAACCTAAACTAAATTATAACTCATTTGAAAGCCTTGTTCTGAGTCTTTCACACCCAAGCTGGAAATCACTGCAACCAATTCTATTTGTTATAGTGTACCAAGCACCTGGGCGTACTCTGAATTCTTATCTGAATTTGCAGAGTTTTTGTCAACTTTAGTCTTTAAAACGGACAAAGTTATTATTGTAGGGGATTTTAATATTCATGTGGATATTGAGAATGACAGCTTTAGTACTGCGTTTATCTCTCTATTAGATTCAACTGGCTTCTCTCAGAGTGTTCATGAACCGACTCACTGTTTAAATCACACCCTCGACCTTGTTCTGGTATATGGTATTGAAATTGAACATTTAATAGTGTTCTCACAGAATCCCTCTTTATCTGACCACTGTTTGATAACTTTTGAGCTTGTACTGCTCAACTATCCTCCATTGGGCAAAAATTTCTATACAAGATGTCTGTCTGATAGTGCTATAGCTAAATTTAAGGATGCGATCCCATCGGCTCTAAATTCACTATCAGGTATCAAATTAACAGAGGACTCTTACGCGAATTTCAGTCCCTCCCAAGTCGATCATCTTGTTGATAGTGCTGCAGGCTCGCTGCGAACAACACTTGACTCTGTAGCTCCTCTACAAAAGAAAATACTAAAACAAAGACGGTTAGCTCCATGGTATAATACTGAGGCTCGCAAATTAAAGCAGGTGTCGCAGAAACTCGAGAGGAGTTGGCGTTCCACCAAGCTGGAAAATTCTCGTTTAATTTGGCAAGATAGTCTTAAAACTTATAGGAAGGCCCTCCGTAATGCCAAAGCAGCGTACTACTCGTCATTAATAGAGGAAAATAGGAACAACCCCAGGTTTCTTTTCAGCACTGTAGCCAGGCTGACAGAAAGTCACAGCTCTATTGAGCAAAGTATTCCCATAGCTCTCAGTAGTTACGACTTCATGAGCTTCTTTAATGATAAAATTCTAGCTATTAGAAACAAAATCCACCAAGACCTGCCCTCAACTGGCACCGACTTAACTCAATACTCAGGAACTTTAGAAACAGCTGTAAAACCAGTTATATGTTTAGACTGCTTTGCTTCCCTCAACCTTTATCAACTAACTTCAATAATTTCTTCATCGAAACCATCTACCTGCCTCTTAGACCCCATCCCGACTAGGCTGCTTAAAGAAGTTTTGCCCTTGGTTGGAACTTCTCTGCTGGATGTGATCAATTAGTCTTTATCAACAGGCTACGTGCCACAGTACTTTAAAGTAGCTGTAATTAAACCTCTTCTGAAAAAGCCCAACCTGGATCCAGATGTTTTAGCCAACTATAGACCTATATCTAACCTTCCATTTCTCTCTAAGGTCCTGGAGAAAGCAGTCAGCCAAACAGCTGTGTGACTTTCTACATAGCAATAGTTTATTTGAGGATTTTCAGTCAGGATTTCGAGCTCATCATAGCACAGAGACAGCACTGGTGAAAATTACTAATGACCTCCTAACTGCATCAGACAAAGGACTTGTCTCTGTATTGGTTTTACTAGATCTTAGTGCTGCATTTGATACCATTGACCATCAGATCCTATTACAGAGACTGGAACATTTCATTGGCATTAAAGGAACCGCTCTAAGCTGGTTTAAGTCCTATTTATCAGATCGATTTCAGTTTGTACATGTTAGCGATGAGTCCTCCATGCATACCAAAGTTAGTCATGGAGTTCCACAAGGATCTGTGCTCGGACCAATCCTCTTCACTTTATATATGCTTCCTTTAGGCAATATTATCAGGAAACACTCCATAAACTTTCATTGTTATGCAGATGATACTCAGTTATATCTATCGATCAAGCCAGATGAAACTCATCAGTTAGCTAAGCTTCAAATGTGTCTTCAGGATGTTAAAACCTGGATGACCTGTAATTTTCTAATGTTAAACTCAGATAAAACTGAAGTTATTGTTCTAGGCCCTAAGCACCTCCGTGACGCATTATCTAAAGATATAGTTTCGCTGGATGGCATCGCCCTGGCCTCCAGCAGCACTGTGAAAAATCTTGGAGTTATCTTTGATCAGGACATGTCGTTCAACTCTCACATTAAGCAAATTTCAAGGACCGCCTTTTTTCACCTACGTAATATTGCAAAAATCAGGAACATCCTGTCTAAAAATGATGCAGAAAAACTAGTCCATGCATTTGTTACTTCTAGACTGGATTACTGCAATTCATTATTATCAGGCTCTTCGAAAAAGTCCATTATTACTCTTCAGCTGATCCAGAATGCTGCAGCACGTGTTCTGACAGAACCAGTAAAAGAGATCATATCTCTCCTGTCTTAGCTTCTCTGCATTGGCTTCCTGTAAAATCCAGAATAGAATTTAAAATCCTTCTTCTCACATACAAAGCTCTTAATGGTCAGGCACCATCTTATCTTAAAGAGCTCATAGTACCTTACTACCCCACCAGAGCACTGCGCTCCCAGAATGCAGGGTTACTTGTGGTTCCTAGAGTCTCCAAAACTAGAATGGGAGCCAGAGCGTTCAGCTATCATGCTCCTCTCCTGTGGAACCAGGTTCCAGTTTGGGTTCTGGAGGCAGACACCGTCTCTACATTTAAGAGTAGGCTTAAGACTTTCCTTTTTGATAAAGCTTCCTGCGGGTGTTGCTGGCTCTGGAGCTGTGGAGTCTGGATCTGTGGTTGGGAGTCTCCTGCTGCCCCCGTGTTCCTGCTCGACGCCCTCTGCTACAGTTGCAACTGCTATTACTAGTCCTATTGCTATTATTACTGTTATTATTATTATCATTAACATTACTATAAATATCTGTACCATTTTTCATTCAGTCTATAGCAACATTACTTTTATTGTCTGTACCTCTATGTGTATACTGTGTAGGTTGCCTCCCTCTGCTCTCTCTCTCTCTCTCCTCCCCCTCACCCCAACCGGTCGAGGCAGATGGCCGCCCACCCAGAGCCATGGTTCTGCTCAAGGTTTCTGCCAATTAAAAGGAAGTTTTTCCTTGCCTGTGTCGCCTAGTGCTTGCTCTTGGTGGGAATTGTTGGGCTTCTGTAAATAACTTCAGAGTACGGTCTAGACCTGCTCTTTATGAAAAGCGCTGTGAGATAACTGTTGTTGTGATTTGGTGCTATATAAATAAAATTGAATTGAATTTAATTGAATCCCTTCACCAACCAGCGCTGCCGACTAGACCATGCCGTGTTACATCAGCACTAGTCGGCAAAGCGTTCATGGCAGCAGGACAAGCCGGTGCGAGTCTGCACACCATGGGGATTTTGCAGGCGTACCAGGCGGACCTGCTCCAGGACATGGCTCAGAGAGGGGCTCCTACGAAGGAGGAGATGATGGAGTTACGCAGAGCCACAGACCGGTCACTCAGGGTCACGAAGGAGACGGCTCGCGCGGTGGGCAGGTCCATGTCCGCCCTGTTGGTCACTGAGAGGCACCTCTGGCTGAACCTGTCGGATAGATCAGGGAGAAGGACCGCAGGTTTCTCCTGGATGCTCCGGTCTCCACCACTGGGCTATTTGGGGACACGGTCAACTCTGTAGTGGACAGGTTCCGGCATGTGAAGACTCAGGATGAGGCCTTCAGGCGGTACTTCCCCCGCCGGGCTGGGCCCCGTTCTGGTAGATCAGCTAGTGCGTCCCAACCATCCACCAGCACACACCGCCAGGACCAAAAGCAGAGTGTGGCTTCTCGTGCTCCCCCTGGAACAGCTTGGGACAGGAGACGCCGCACTCGCACTCGACAGACAGGATTTGAGAACCGTCATCCAGTCGAGGAGGAGCCAGACGAAGAGGTCCTGACTTGACGGTCCAGCCCCGGAGGCCGACTGAGGTCCCCTCCAGAGTGGCTAATAGCGCAGTTTTCCCGCCGCCGAGGCGCTCGGGACGCGCTCACCACCACCGAACCGCCACCATCCTGCCGACCCCGAGGGCCGGCAGTCGACCAGAGGTTCGGCTTCCAAACTACGGGTTATCGGGGGTCTTTTCCTGCCAGCTTGCTTCAGGAGACCGCCCGAGACCAGCGCAAAGCACTGGCCACCAACCCCGAGGGGTTGGTCCCACTGGCGGAGTTCGCAGAGACCTGGCGGAACTTGGCAGAGGTATCCCCCTGGGTCCTGCGCACCGTCATCGAGGGATACAGACTGCAGTTCCGGGTTCGTCCCCCCAGCTTCGAGGGGGTGATCCAGACCAAGGTACGACCGGAGCAGCGCCCAGTGCTGGGACAGGAAGTACGCACGCTGCTGGAAAAAGGGGCGGTGGAGGTCGTCCCCCCCGCTGGAAAGCGAGTTGGGTTTTTACAGCAGGTACTTCATCGTTCCCAAAAAGGATGGAGGCCTGCGCCCGATCCTGGATCTGCGGGTTCTGAACCGGTCTCTGAGGAGATACAGGTTCAAGATGCTTACCATCCCCGCCATCGTGAGTCACATCCGGTCCGAGGACTGGTTTGTCACCATAGATCTCAAGGATGCGTACTTCCATATCCCCATCCGTCCATCCCACAGGAAGTTTCTGCGGTTTGCCTTCGGGGGCATGGCATACCAATACAGGGTCCTTCCCTTCGGCCTAGCACTCTCCCCTGGCACCTTCACCAAGTGCATGGATGCAGCTCTGACCCCTCTCAGGCTCCAGGGCATCCGAGTTCTCAATTACATCGACGACTGGCTAATTCTGGCACAATCTCGAGAGCTGGCAGTTCGACATCGAGATGTCTTTCTCGCTCATCTTCAAAGTTTGGGGCTGAGGCTCAACGTGAAGAAAAGTGTGTTGGTGCCCACCCGGAGAACTACGTTCATAGGGGTGATGTGGGACTCAGGAACGATGCAGGCACAGCTGTCTCCAGCACGTATCCAGTCCATCTTGACCACAGTAAAGAGAGTGAAGTTGGGCCACGCCATCACAGAAAAACACTTCCGGAGGATATTAGGCCTCATGGCAGCAGCTTCCAGCGTAATACCTTCTGGTCTACTGCACATGAGGGCCCTACAGTGGTGGCTGAAGACCAAGGGATTCTCCCGAGGGAAACTGCTCCGCCTGATACTGATACGGGTCACGCACAAATGTCTTCGTGCCCTATCAGAGTGGAAAAGCCTTGGTTCTTGTCCCAGGGACCCAAGTTAGGGGCATCTTGTCGCCGTGTAATCGCTTTCGACAGACGCTTCCCTCACTGGGTGGGGCGCGGTCATGGGAGACCGCCGGCGCAGGGGCTCTGGCAGGAGCATCATTAGCCATGGCACATCAATTGCCTCGAGATGCTGGCGGTGTTCCGGGCTCTGAGGAGCTTCCTGCCCGAACTCGGGGTCACCACGCTCTTGTCAGGTCCGACAACACGGCAGTGGTGGCCTATCTGGAATCACCAGGGGGTCTGCGCCGCCCTCTTTGCAGACTGGCGCACCAGATCCTCCTGTGGTCCCGACGGAAGCTACTGTCCATCAGAGCGATGTTCATTCCGGGACTTCAGAATCAGGGAGCAGACTTGCTGTCGAGGCAGGGGCCGAGGCCCAGGGAATGGAGACTCCACCTCGAGGTGGTGGAGTCTCAAGAGACTACGCACTGTCCTCTATGGTTTTCCCTGACACCTCCGGCCCCACTAGGGCTGGACGCCATGGTGCACTCGTGGCCGAGGCTACGCCTGTGCGCTTTTCCCCAGTCAGCTTTGCTCCGGGAATCCTGGAGAGGGTCCGTCAGGACGGTATTCGGCTACTACTAGTAGCGCCGTTTTGGCGGACCCGCGTGTGGTTCTCAGACCTGCTGGATCTCCTGGAAGGTCCGCCATGGCAGGTCCCTCTGAGGAGAGACCTGCTGTCCCGGGAAGGGGGCCGGGTTCTTCACCCTTGCCACGCCCTGTGGCGGCTGTGAGTCTGGCCCTTGAGGGGGCGCAGTACCTAGAGGCGGGCCTAACGATAGGAGCAGTCGAGACACTCCTTAGCTCCAGGGCCCCATCCACACGGAGGATGTACGGCATCAAATGGAATGTTTTCTCTACACGGTGCAGAGAACACACGCTGGACCCAGTTACCTGCCCGGTGGTTCAGGTGCTGGAGTTTTTGCAAGACTGCTTCTCTGCAGGCCTTTCCCCATCCACCCTCAAGGTGTATGTGGCAGCTATATCAGCTTTCCACACCCTTTGTAGGGATGGGTCTTTGGGGAGGCTTCCACTAGTCGTACGTTTCCTCCGTGGAACCCGGAGGATGAGACCTGTGACTCGCCCCAGAGTTCCCACCTGGGACCTGGCAGTGGTGCTCGAAGCTTTGGCTGAGGCCCCCTTCGAGCCCCTTGAGTCGGCTGAGGCCAAGTACTTGACCCTGAAGATGGCTTTTCTCCTCGCTATCACTTCTCTGAGGAGGGTGGGGGACTTCCAGGCTTTGTTGACTGCTCCACAGTGCCTGGAGTTTGCCCCAGGGAATAGGAGGGCCATCCTGCACACTTTTCCAGGATACATTCCTAAGGTGCAGTCCAATGTAATGGGTCCCGTGGTACTGCAGGCATTCCATCCTCCACCTCATGTGACGGCAGAAGATGAGAGACTGCATTTGCTCTGCCCTGTCAGAGCACTGAGTACGTATACTCAGAGGTCCTCTCAATGGAGGAAGGCAGACCAATTGCTGGTGTGTTTCGGGTCCCCAAGGCCGGGCTCCCCGCTTCCAAACATACGATCAGCAATTGGATCGTTCAGACTATCTCCCTGGCTTATCAGGTGCGCAACTTGCCTTCACCTATGGCTGTAAGGGCTCACTCCACGAGAGGCATGGCAGCCTCCACGGCTCTCCTCTCTGGAGCATCTCTTCAGGAGGTCTGTGATGCAGCTGGCTGGGCCATCCTCACACCTTCATTCGTTTCTATAGTCTGGACCTTCCCTCCGCACCCGGCACCCGTGCGCTCTCTCTCTAAGTCGTGGCTCCACTGGTTGCCTGCATGCTAGGACAGGCGGGGGTTCGGCGCGGCATAGTCGGTATCTCGTTCCCATAGTGTCGTCACCGACGCAGTTCGAGTTCCCCTCGAAGGGGAACGTCTTGGGTTACGTAGGTAACCCTTGTTCCCCGAGAAAGGGGAACGAGACAACGCCTGGAGCGCCTTGCTTCATGGTAAGAGCTAACGTACCTATGTGCCGGCGTGCTTATATACGCCTTTGGTTATGCCGTCACATGCTACCGTTCTCATTAAGCCAATAGGATTGGAGTAGTTTTCATTCAGATTCAGCCCTGCCACGCCTAAAGGCGTTCCCATAGTGTCGTCACCGACGCAGTGTCTCGTTCCCCTTTCTCAGGGATCAAGGGTTACCTACGTAACCCGAGACGTTTGGTGGTCTAGTTTATTTCGTTCATTCGCTTTTAGTAACTGTCTTGTCTCGTATCGTATTTCCTTAGTTCTGTGTCTCAGTTCATGTCCTAGACTTTTCTCCAGTTCTGTGTACTTCCGTATTATTTTGTCCATGTTTGCCCTGCGTTCTTTTAATCTTAGTCCGGTCTTCTTCCCCTTTTGTAGTTTTGGTATATTAGTGAGGTCTCTGCTTATGTTCTGGTTCAGTCACTTGTTCTCTGTTTCTTCTCGGTTATTAGTTTTCCCCTTTGGCCTTATTGGTGTCTGTCTCTTTTCCCCTGCTATCACTGCTTGCCTGTGTGTCATTAGTCCTGATCCCCCCTCAACTGTGTTGCTCCTGCCCCGCTCGTTAGTTCCTGTGTGTATATTTAGGGCCCGAGCACGAACCCTGCGAGGACCCTATTGAAACTGTTAGGATTATATTTCTTCTTTCTGCAAAGTAAGGTCAATTTTCGCGGCCGCAACATGCTCGAAAAGTCACCAAATTTGGCACACATGTCAGGACTGGGGAAAAATTTCGTATTTTGTGGGTTTCGCGGATGGGCGGGGCAAAATGGCTCACTAGCACCACCTAGAAAATTAGAAAAAATTAGCCCCTCGTCCACGTTCGACCTACATGCACGAAATTTTGTGGGGCCGTGTGTCATATCAAGATGCACAAAAAAGCCTCAAGAACCCATACCCTAAACTCGACAGGAAGTCCACCATTTGGAATTTGGCGGCCATTTTCGGACAATTTACTCACTACGTACTAACAAACTCCTCCTAGGGATTTAGTCGGATCAACTTCAAATTTCTGCTGTGCTTTCCACAGGCATTGAGGATGAAAAGTTGTGCTATGTGCGCATTTTCGTCAATGGGCGTGTCCGTGGCGTGCCGTCAAAGATCAAGTCTTCGCCATGACACAGGAAGTAGTTGTAACTTCAGTGTACATGCTCACATCTGCACCAAACTTTACACGTTTGACAAGAGTCCCGCCGTGAACACGTGTACATGCCGACATTCATGACAGTAATAGCATCACCTGCTGGCAACAGGAAGTGAGGTACAAGACCTTCATGCAATGTCCGAATCGCGTAGCAAATGGACAGACGGACCGGCCGAGCTCCAGAATATGCAACGCGGCCGCATCACACCCCGACGCGCTACAGGTGCGAGGGCCCGCCCAATGCTGCTTGCAGCTTTAATTTGAACTGTATCCTCTCGCCATCGTCTGCATTTGGGTCCTCACCTCAGTCTGCACTCAATGCACCCCTTGACACCTGCAGCTTCTGCAGCAGTTTTTCAGCATTCTGGCTCAAACACATGAGCTGGATTTATCAGACTGGAGTCGCAGTTTGAGGCTCATGTTTGTGTTTGCAAGGTGAGAATCTGCATTTCAGGGAGGATCGCACAAATAAGAACTGGAGGCAAAGAACTTGATAGAGTCATTAAGCTCAACAGTTTAAGAGAAGGCTGGAATGGAGCCACACATGGAAACTGCATGTGTTTAGGGTCCAATCAGCTTCATGGACATTTGAATTCTGGAGTCAATTATTCCTGTCAGGTTAGAGATCATTCCAAGCCTTTGTCCCAGCCCCCTGACACCTAGCCCCCAAACCAGATCCAGATCCTTTACAGACAGACAGACTGTAGGACAGACACACCACACAGACAGGAAATAAATAACTCTCAGTCAGAATGTACATACCATAGAATAAAGAGAATAGATGGCCACCAGGGTCAGAGGAAGGCCCACAGCAACAACTATGCATGTCACCACATAATAAATGAGACCAAGTTTTTCACTGTACTCATCGAGCTCAGTGTTATTCTGGTAGTTGGAGGTGATGTTGCTGTAATTGTAGCTTTCGTCCTGTGAGCTGCTGTTATCGTAGAGACCTTCCATTCTTCAGAGTGAAACCTGTTTGAGAGATCAGGTTATTAAAGGGAGCAGGTTTTTTAATATCTACCTAACATTGTTCAGTGACATCACTAAAGCTGTGAGCTGAAGTTCACACAAACACAGTGTACCTATAGTTTACCCACAATCAGATCAAATCACAAACTGCTGCCTTTCAGTTAACTTTTATTTAATCAAATAAGAAAAGAAGAACAAATATCTGTACGTGCTGATGTGAGCTCCAGCTGTTTCACTAATTTAATGTTTAATGTTAATGCTCATTGGTTTAGGACGTCCTGCCTGTCTCCTGTACTCGATGCCCCCCCACTTGTTGAACGCCCCTCTGAGTTTGGATGAGGAGGTTTACATGATGATTAATCCACCTGACAGGGGACAGACTGTGCACTCTTCCTTGTTGGTGTTTGTTCTGACATTATTTCTGGAACAAACACTTGTTGCATGTTGTTGGGATCACAGGGAGCTCACAGATGAAGCTGTTCATTTGGGATCATAACAGAACTTTGATCTTTCCGATGATGAACTCAGATTCCTGAACTCAGCTCTCAGCTACGATTGGCCGGTGACCTGTGACCTATGATGTCACCTCATTAATAAAAACTACAACACAGCGTCGGTGTCTGTTTTAAGGGGGCGCTAGCGATCCGTTTTGCCACGCCCATGCATGAAAACCATATGACACGTACATTTCCACAACATTCGAATTTTGTGCAAAGTTTGAGTTGTTGAGCTTGTTTCATGCTCAGGTCCTAATTAATTAAGGTAAAATACTTTTTCATAATGTTATAATATCATCAAACTTTGTCATACTAGGATAAAACTAAAGCAGGTTAATCACATCAAACTACTTCAACTAAATAATTCTAACCCCGCAACCCTGTATGCAGGATAAGCGGTTGACGATGGATGGATTAATACCAGTGATACACTTTCTGTATCCTGATGCTCTTTGTCAGGTGAAGTTCATAAGTGATTAAAAAACTGTTGGTAATCCAGCATCCTCAGTCATTTATCAATTACTTATCATCCTTATTACTTTCTTAAAACATCATATTTATCACTTGTTAATACATTTCACACATTTTATAAAGCTGATTTCACCATAACCAGCAAACATCACACTATCTCTGCTGGCACGAGGCTGACTTCCTGTTAGCCTTCAGAGGGGCAGAGAGAGGCCCCTGAAAACGAGCTAGTTTCAATATCAGGTTCTGGCCTACCTCAGTATCAGAAGTCTAACTCCAGACTTTCTACCTTTCCTCGCCGTCCCCCGCTCCTCCCCCGTTTCTCATCAGGGGGGTAGAGGATTCAAACACAACCTGGAACCAGTTCCTAAACTCCAGATCTAGAGAATAAGATCAGTGTGGGGTGTGGCCCTCGGCTCAGTGTGTGGCAGTGTGGAAGAACCTTACCTTGCAGCAGGAGGAGGAGGAGGAGAGGAAAAATAATCTTTGAGATTCTTTACTCAAAGTGTCTTTTATTAAAGTACAATCAGCAAAAAAGCTTCTACAGAAGAAAAGAACAGAGCAAAACAGCGTCGACCGGAGTTCTGCTTTTTAAAATACCAAGAACTGCAACTTACATACAGACACAGACAGGATGTGAAAGTATATTTCATGATGTATGTTTGCTGTGATTGGTTGATCTCTAATGTCCATGCAGAGGAGCCATGATGAGTCACCTCTAAGTGGTCTGTTATCACATCAAACATGCTACACATGAACACAGAAGATATCTGTCCATCAGTTTAAGTAAATGCATTCTGCTCACTTCTCTTAAAGTTGTAAAAGTTCAATGATAAATGAAATGAAATGAAATTGAAACGGTAAAATCATGTAGTTGAGCAGGCTAAACAGAGTAAAATACAAAAACCAGGTGATGTAGATCCTAAACACACCTCTCAATCAAACCTAATTCAACCAACTAAGGTAAAAACCTTTATCATAATGTCATAATATCCTAAAACTTGTGTCACAGCTGGCTCAAAACCGCTACAAAAAAGAATAGTACGATGACACAAAAGTGCAGTAAAGGTACCATTACTTTTATGTTACACAAACAGAAACAACTTAATGTTCAAATAATCATATGAAGTGTGATAATCAGTGGGTCAGTCATGTCAGCAGGTGTGCATACATGAAGGAATAGTGAGTGGAGTGTTGTGTGGTGAAAGAAACAAAAATAACGAGGAGTGTGGAGCATAGGGAACAGGGAACAGGGTTCCCCTCCTCTCTAGACGCGCTCTTATTCTGGAGAACACCGGGCCCAGGTGGCTCCAACAACGGATGAGTTTAACTTTTAGCCTACTGACATCTGCAACACAGAACACAGAGAGACAGACATCCAGCAGCCGAAGGATGGAGATGTCACACTTGTCATACTAGAATCAAACCATTATTTCAACACCAAAGCAAGATCAATCACATAAAACTACTTGAACCTGATTGTTGGAATCATCATGTATATAAGTTATCTCATATTTACTCTTCACTCATCATATTCAGTACTGCACAATGAAGTGCATAAGCATGTGCTAACATGAGTCTTTGAGTTTGTTACAGAGAAGTGTTCACAGGAAGCCTGCAGTGGACGGGTGTCAGACAGGAGTCACAGAGCAGAAACCCAAAGAAGCAAGAACCAAAACAGCTACTGATATGCAGCTGTTATAACATGCATAGTTCCTGGAACATTCTGTACAGCACCATAGCCATAGCAACATATGCTAATCTAACATTCTCACAGTTCATGTTGCTGCTTATCCCCTCTCCCCATGTAGCAGCAATGTGTATGTAACTAGGGACCTCCTTGATAATAATAAAAAGAGAGGAAGCGGCGGAGATGCCTCAGAGCGGTTGGAGTTTGTAACAGAGTACATCTCTGTCCGTTCTCCTCGCGAGTAAAAAGCCATTAACTCTCTTGTCTTTCTTCCTTGTTTGATATTTTACGTGTCTAAACCTGACAGTGATCATTTAAAAAATTAAGTAATACCAGTAATAGACTTTATACTGCTACTCTTTGTCAGGTGAAGTACATGTTTTATTAAAAACTGTTGGTAATTCAGCATCCTTAATCACTTATCACTTCTAAATCGTCCTTATTACATTCTTAAAACATCATATTCATCACATGTTAACACATATCACACATTTTATAGAGCTGATTTCATCACCACTAACAACAGGGCCGGTCTGTGACATAGGCGACAAAGGCGGTTGCATAGGGCTCAAAATGTCAGGGGCGCCGCAAGAGAAGGTTTTCGACTTGGCGCATATCAACTCAGCCCAGCTGCTGTGACACCGCCGTACGCCGTGATAATAATTAAGTGCACCTTGCGGCTCGCACTGTGAGTCCAGACAGTTGTGACGAGTCGTTACGTAGAGTTTTAATGGCAAGCCATTAGTGCCAAAAAACGTCACTATTGGAGCATGTTTTGTTACGCCGTTTGACACGCTGTAAAAAGCGGCGTTCCAATCTCACAAAGGACGGCGTTATAAACGGTGATGTCTAAAATGATAATGAGCCCTGTGGTTTTTACAGCCACTAAATTTGAACTGTTATCACCCAATCAATACAGAAGAAGAACAGACCAAACTAATTCAGCACTGATCGCTTTGCTGTGATCGTAGCCACCCAAAGGCAGGAAGTAACCACAGACAAGCAGGAAAAAAACTCAACACAAAAGTCCCAGACTGATCAAGTAAATTGGCTACATCTACCAAAATTTCAGCTATTCTAGGTTATATATCAAATTTGACATTAATGATTAATTTGCATTTTATTTATCGTCACTGTCAGATGAAAGTATCTCCTAACCCCAATTAGAAACGTAAATAAAAAAGGTAAATAAAACCAGAATACGGCGATTTGCAAATCCTTTTCAACCTATGTTCAATTGAATAAATTACAAAGAGAAGATATTTAATGTTCAAACTGATAAACTGCATGCAACATGTTCCAAAAAGCTGGGACAGGGGCAAGTTTTACTGCTGCGTTACATCAGCTTTCCAGTCAACAACGCTCAATAAGCGTTTGGGAACTGAGGACACTAATTGTTGAAGCTTTCTAGGTGGAATTCTTTCACATTCTTGCTTGATGTACAACTTCAGTTGTTCAACAGTCCGGGGTCTCCGTTGTCGTATTTTGCGCTTCATAATGTGCCACACACTTTCAATGGGAGACAGGTCAGGACTGCAGGCAGGCCGGTCTCGTACCTGCTTTTACTACGAAGCCACACTGTAAAACACGTGCAGAATGTGTCTTGGCATTGTCTTGCTGAAATAAACAGGGACATCCCTGAAAAAGACATTGCTTGGATGGCAGCATATGTTGCTCCAAAACCTGTATGTTAATGGTGCCTTCACAGATGTGCAAGTTCCCCATGCCATGGGCACTAACACACCCCCATACCATCACAGATGCTGGCTTTTGAACTTTGCGCCAATCCGGATGGTCCTTTTCCTCTTTGGCCGGAGGACACGACGTCCATAATGTCCAAAAAAAATCTGAAATGTGGACTCGTCAGACCACAGCACACTTTTCCACTTTGCATCAGTCCAACTCAGAGGAGCTCGGGCCCAGAGAAGCCGGCACCGTTTCTGGGAGTTGTTGATATAAGGTTTTCGCTTTGCATGGTAGAGTTTTAACTTGTTGA
>JALXJV020000034.1:232372-307199 GCA_024633595.2 Lepomis macrochirus | reverse complement strand
CCTGATCCCAGACGACCTGAGAGGTCTGGTTGGTTCATAACGAAGCAGAAGATCAGAAATGTATTTTGGCCCTAAACCATTTAGTGCTTTGTAAACTAACAGCAGGATTTTGAAATCAATTCTTTGACATACAGGTAGCCAATGTAAAGACCTCAGAACTGGAGTTATGTGATCCACCTTTTGGTCTTAGTGAGGACTCGAGCAGCAGCGTTCTGAATCAGCTGCAGCTGTCTGATGGATTTCTTAGGGAGCCCTGTAAGGACACTGTTACAGTAGTCAAGTCGACTGAAGATAAATGCATGGATAAGCTTTTCCAGGTCCTGCTGAGACATAAGGCCTCTTATCCTTGATATATTCTTCAGGTGATAGTAGGCTGACTTTGTAATTGTCTTAATATGGCTACGCAAATTCAGGTCTGAGTCCATGACTACACCAAGATTTCTAGCTTGATCCGTGGTTCTTAACATTACAGATTGAAGTCGAGCACTGACTTTCAATCGTTCCTCCCTGGCTCCAAAAACAATAACTTCAGTCTTATCTTTGTTTAACTGGAGAAAATTCTGGCACATCCAGTCGTTGACCTGCTCAATACAGTTACTCAGCACCTGTATGGGATCATAGTCACCTGGTGAAATGGTTATGTAAATCTGTGTGTCATCTGCATAATTATGGTAACATATTTTGTTGTTTTTCATAATCTGAGCCAGTGGAAGCATGTAAATGTTAAACAAAAGAGGTCCCAGAATGGAGCCTTGGGGAACTCCACATGTCATTTTTTGTCAGCTCAGATGTGTAGTTACCTATAGACACAAAGTAGTCCCTGTCCTTTAAGTAGGATTCAAACCAGTTTAGTACTGTGCCAGAAAGTCCAACCCAGTTTTCAAGTCTGTCTAGTAATATGTTGTGGTCTACCGTGTCAAATGCAGCACTGAGATCCAATAATACTAAGACTGAAATTCTGCCACTGTCAGTGTTTAAATGGATGTCATTGAAGACCTTAACTAGAGCCGTCTCAGTGCTGTGGTGTGGTCGAAAACCTGACTGGAAGACATCAAAACAGTTATTTAGTGCCATGAAAGCACTAAGCTGTTGAAAAACAGCCTTTTCAATGATTTTACTTAAAAATGGGAGATTTGATATGGGCCTGTAATTGCTCATTAGTGAACTGTCTAGATTGCTCTTTTTTAAGAGTGGTTTAATGACTGCAGTTTTCAGGGCCTGTGGGAAAAAACCTGAGAGGAGAGACATGTTGACAATTTGTAGTAAATCTGAGGCCATGCATTTAGACACCTTTTGGAAAAAACCTGTTGGCAGAATATCAAGGCAGCATGAGGAGGATTTCAGATGTTGTATTATGTCCTCCAGATTTTTATGGTTAATAAAATCAAATTGTCTCATGCTATATGAATTGTTTTTAAGTGGACACAGGGATAGGACATGTCCTGTACCTGACATGGAGGTGCTGATTGCTTGTCTAATTGTTTGAATTTTGTCTTCGAAGAAGGAAGCAAATTCATTGCAGGCCCTGGTGGATAGAAGGTCAGAGGCTACAGACACAGGAGGGTTGGTTAGCCTGTCGACAGCAGCAAACAGGGCACGTGCATTATTAGTGTTTTTGGTGATGATGTCAGAGAAGAAGGACCGCCTTGCATTTCTCAGCTCTAAATTATAAATGTGAAGTCTCTCTTTATAGATGTCATAATGAACCTGGAGATTTGTTTTCCGCCACCTGCGTTCAGCTTTTCGACACTCTCTTTTTTGAGTTCTAACCAGCGTGGCATTTCTCCATGGAGATCTTCTCTTACCAGAGACCACCTTCACCTTGGCTGGTGCAATGGCATCAATAACATTTGTAATTTTAGAACTGAAATTATCCACAAGCTCATTGACTGAGACCTGTGGAAGGGCAGGTGTTGGGGAGAAAACCTCAATAAATTCTTCACTAGTGTTTTCAGTGATATGCCGTTTTGTGACTCACTTCTGTTTTAACATTTGTGTGCACGCAGATAGCACTCTCAAAGAAAACACAGGAATGATCAGAGAGAGCAACATCAGTCACCACAACCTTGGGAATGTCCAGACCCTTGGAGATGACCAAGTCCAAAGTGTGCCCCTTATTGTGCGTGGGCTCCGTCACATGTTGAGTCAGTCCATAATTATCAAGAACACAGAACAGTTCTTTAGTCCCTCTGTCCTGGGGGTTGTCAACATGGATGTTAAAATCACCAACAATAACCACACAGTCAAAGTCAACACAGATTATAGACAGCAGTTCACCAAAGTCATCAAAAAAGTTTGCACAGTATTTAGGGGGCCTGTAGATATTTAGAAAAATAGCTCTAGAAGGGGAATTCAGCTGAAGAGCCACATATTCAAAAGAAGCAAAATTCCCATAAGAAATCTTTTTGCATTGGAGGGAGTCATTAAACAAAATGGCAACTCCACCTCCTCTCTTATGCACTCTGGCTTCACTCATAAAACTGAAGTTGGGGGGGGTAGACTCGATAAGGACAGCTGCACTGTTATCTTGGTCCAACCAAGTTTCAGTTAAAAACATGAAATTAAGATTGTGAGTTATTATAAAATCATTGATTAAAAATGTTTTTCCTGCCAAAGACCTAACGTTTAACAAAGCTAATTTTAGTGTGTTAAAAGAACTTGATAGAGTCATTAAGCTCAACAGTTTAAGAGAAGGCTGGAATGGAGCCACACATGGAAACTGCATGTGTTTAGGGTCCAATCAGCTTCATGGACATTTGAATTCTGGAGTCAATTATTCCTGTCAGGTTAGAGATCATTCCAAGCCTTTGTCCCAGCCCCCTGACACCTAGCCCCCAAACCAGATCCAGATCCTTTACAGACAGACAGACTGTAGGACAGACACACCACACAGACAGGAAATAAATAACTCTCAGTCAGAATGTACATACCATAGAATAAAGAGAAAAGATGGCCACCAGGGTCAGAGGAAGGCCGACAGCAAAGATTATGCATATCACCACATACTGGATGTTGGGTTTCCAATTCTTGTTGTTGGAGGTGGTGTTTTGGTCCTGTGAGCTGCTGTTAAAGTAGAGACCTTCCATCCTTCAGAGTGAAACCTGTTTGAGAGATCAGGTTATTAAAGGGAGCAGGTTTTTTAATATCTACCTAACATTGTTCAGTGACATCACTAAAGCTGTGAGCTGAAGTTCACACAAACACAGTGTACCTATAGTTTACCCACAATCAGATCAAATCACAAACTGCTGTCTTTCAGTTAACTTTTATTTAATCAAATAAGAAAAGAAGAACAAATATCTGTACGTGCTGATGTGAGCTCGTTACTGCAGCCACAGAACATCGTCCAGCTGTTTCACTAATTTAATATTTAAAGGCAGGGCAGGCAAGTTGCTTCTAAAACACTTTTTGTCATATTTGTTGAAACTGTCTATATACACCAATGCATATTAAAAAGTTAGGTGCACTGAAAAAGAGAGTATAAAAATCGGCTGTCTGTAGTCCTCTCAGGGCTGCAGTAAACACACCACTCGTTCCATTCGGACCAATGCAATGACTGGCCGACTGTCACTCTGCCGTTGCCATGGCTACCAGCCCTGCTGCTATATGAGCTGCCTCAATGCGTGTACAGCTGGCTCAGACCTGACGAGTGAAGCAGTCAGACCAGAGCTGAGACCTGCATGGCTTTCACGATAGTGACAACTGAGGAACACCGAGGGCTATACAGCGTGGTGGCTAATTTCTGCTGGACAGGTAATCTGGGTTTAGCATTTGATGGTAATTTGTTACTTTCATCGCTAGCAACGTAGCTACCTACTTAGCATAGACTAACAGCTGCTAGTGCAGGCTGGTGTAGGAGCTAGAGCAGAGACGATGAATTATATCAGCTTAGGTGAGCTGGAAAACAGCAGCTGAGCTGTGTTTTCTGATGCTAACATGAGGTAAGACAATGTAGTGTAGACTGCTCCGGTTTAGTTATTCGCATATAGGTTTATTGTTATACTATGTTCACACCTAACTTTACGTTTACACCTTGTATCTAATCTGTTTGTGTGATTATCTTGTGTCTGCAGTTGATGTTGACTGAATGCTACTTTTACAAGTGTGATGACTGTGTGTTTGTAGTTATGAGACATTTCAACTGTAGTGTACATAAACAATGATGGCTAAAGGTCCGTGAGTATCTGTGTTTCTGGTATATAAGTTACCTATAATACAGTTTGACGTTCTTTGGAAATTCTTGGAAATGCTAACTGCTCTATAAGAGAATAATGTCAGGTGTTAGAAACTTTTCACTAAGCTGATCCTCCTTTTTGTTTTATCAGGTAAAGCAAAGTGTACAACAAAAAGACATCCAGAGTGCTCTCCTCCTCCTCCTTCTCCTTCTCCTTCTCCTCCTCCTCCTCCGACAGTTGCCTACTCCTGAGGAGATGCCTTAGAAGCAGAACCAGGAGACCTGATGATCCCTGTCAACATGGGGTTCAGTCAGGTGTCCCTGCCCCAACTGTGTTACTAGATACAGCTAAACATAAATCAAAAAGTAATATGGTTGTTTTTGAAATGTGGTAATCATGTCAGAGAGGTGATTGTGATATATTTAATCATCTCCACAGCAGCAATATGCTACATGCAGGTCTGAACTGTCTTCATAATCAGTCAGGACGCCTCTGGACACACCGTCGATTCCTGTATATATTTATTTTTAATGATGTTTAAAATGATATATTTGTGATACAGGTTGTAGTTTTAGTAGTATTTAATAACAATAAACAAGTGTTATACCACATCTGGACGTCATTATTGGAGCCATGAGACATAAATGTAGTAGCTTGATTGTTTATGCTGCAAGTGTAAAGAAAAGGCATTTATCATTTTCAATGTTTTATTTTAAAAAGAATGAAAATATTATCCAGAACAGGGAAACGTACTTTGTATTTTCTCTACCCTCCTGGGAATAAAACTAACAATGAACAGATATTCATCCACACAGAGGGAATTATTTGTGTAGCAGTCAGTGACATTACATCTTCCACCCTGCTGGATTAAACCTCTGTATTGTCCTAATGGATCAGGAGAACAGCTGCATATCTTCTAGAAACATCACGACTCTAAGTTCTCCACACTGCCACACTACAAACTGTCTGTATGCTGCCTGACTGAACTGTCTGTTACTCTGTCCTGGGACTGAAGATCAGCCATGTGTGGTGCAGGGAAACACTGTAGTCTGGATGTTGTCCACAGTCCTCAGATTCTGGTCTGTAAAGGAATATATAGTTGTTAGAACTCCAAATGGGAAAGATCTGTGTAACTGGACAGAACATTCATCAACATGATCAGATATTTTTATTGAACAGGGGCTTGTTGTTCTCTAACAGGACTTCTGAGTCCACATTACACACCAGGGGCCCGTTCTTCGTACGTCGCTAACTCACTTAGCTGGATTTGATTGTTGGGGATTTGGAATGATCTTGGATTGTTTGGTTCTTCGACACTCATCCTGGACTTGCTGTCATAGCAACAGGTGCATAAGCTTGAACCTGCTCGCGAGCAGGCTTGTTTCACGTCAACAGGATTAGATCCCGGCTTTATAAGCGGAGGTGATACGGGAAGTCTTGTCCGTTTTTACGAGAAGAACCTGTTGCTGAAGGTGGCAGAATAATTCGAAGAGCTTTTCGAATTAATCGCGTATTGCGAGATAGACAGGATCCTTTAGCGCAGTGCGATAATATTCTTATTGAGAGATATCGTTTTTCTTGTGAGGGTGTCATATACATCATTAATTTGTTGGAACCACACGTTAAAAGTTCGACTCGTCGGGAGCTTTAACAACGGCACAAACTGTGTGCATTGCCCTGAGGTTCTTTGCGAGTGGCACGTTCCTTTACACTATTGGAGATGCGGAAAACTTGGGGAAAAGTGCCGTCTGTCGTGCCATTCGCAAAGTGTATCTTTGCAGTGTGCAGTTTTTAGGGGGTTTTGTGGTATTTCCAAGCCACTTCAGACCACAGGTTGTTCTTGTATTTCACTTTCACTTGTTCCCATGTTCTAGTGGGTCCTGAGGTGGCTCTGACATTAAGCAATTATGAAATTATTAAAATACAAGAATATATACTGTAATAAGTGATAGAACCATAACATGGAGCACTTACACATTTAATTTGTCTGCAACTTTTTTGCCAGCCCTCTCTCCTGGCTTTTGCACACTTTGAGGTGTTCCCTGGCGTTTTAATTAAGTTTTCAAATTCTGTATATCCTTCTAACAATAACTCTTGCTCTGCTGCGGAGAAAAACTGAGCTCGCTCTTTGGCCATGGTGAACAGCCAATAGCAGCGTTGCTGATCAATGTTTCTACAATCGATACATGTCCCCTTTTAAACCAGTGCATGAACGCGCAATTATCTCCGATAACTCAATCCAGCTATACTAATCATAACCGGCAGGTGTGCTCGAGGGAACCCAATTAGCCAGATCATGATTAGGCCGATGATATTATCTTGGATGTCTCATTTGATCTTGGATGTTTTAAGCAACATATGAAGAACGGGCCCCAGGTCAGTGTACATGACACAGATGAGCCCAGCTGTAGTTTTAATCAGTAAATCAGTAAAGTGATTACGCAGCACTTTATTTTTGACCCCCAAAGGGCTGAGGGGGAAACACCAGAGAAACTTTGAGACAAGCACACTGGGAGATAACAGACTAATATTAAAATATATATACCTGTTCATATGCCGTTGTTGGAGTGTGAAGCTCGATGCAGGTATGTGCTGCTCGGCTTGCACCTCGTCCTCCCCGTCCCGCCTCTTCTTCCTCGGACCCTGGCAGCCCTCCCTCCTCTGCTTCGCCTCGACCCCGGGCAGGTCCCGGTCCTGTCCCTGTCCTAACGTGCGCTCACGTGTTTTGTGGGCGTGGCTTTGAAATGAGGGAGGGGGTGGGAGTTTCTCTGTTGGATACTTTCAAAAATGCAGCAGTTTCTTGTTAGTTTCTCAAACTTACCTACCCTGCCTTTAATGTTAATGCTCATTGGTTTAGGACATCCTGCCTGTCTCCTGTACTCGATGCCCCACCACTTGTTGAACGCCCCTCTGAGTTTGGATGAGGAGGTTTACATGATGATTAATCCACCTGACAGGGGACAGACTGTGCACTCTTCCTTGTTGGTGTTTGTTCTGACATTATTTCTGGAACAAACACTTGTTGCATGTTGTTGGGATCACAGGGAGCTCACAGATGAAGCTGTTCGTTTGGGATCATAACAGAACTTTTATCTTTCCGTCGATGAACTCAGATTCCTGAACTCAGCTCTCAGCTACGATTGGCCGGTGACCTGTGACCTGTGATGTCACCTCATTAATAAAACCTACAACACAGCGTCGGTGTCTTCGCTTCTCTTCTGGATGCCGACCTGACAGCGCAGCGGCCTTAGGACGTCGCTCCCTGAGTTTCTTTGTAAGCCTGGACCTGATACATCTGCCACAAACATTTCCTACATTCTGGTGAAACGTGGTCCAGGCGCTGCTTTTTAGGGGGCGCTAGCGAGCCACTTTGCCACGCCCATGCATAAAAACCATATGACACGTACATTTCAACAACGTTTGAATTTTGTGCAAAGTTTGAGTTGTTGAGCTTGTTTCATGCTCAGGTCCTAATTAATTAAGGTAAAATACTTTTTCATAATGTTATAATATCATCAAACTTTGTCATACTGGGATCAAACTAAAGCAGGTTAATCACATCAAACTACTTCAACTAAATAATTCTAAACCAGTTAATACCAGTTGAAAACAGTGTTTTTGCTTGCAGGGATTTCTTTTAAATACTTAAATCTCCTTTTTTGAAGCTTTGGCCATGTTTAACATGAACATCCAACATTATAACATTGTAGATAAGTCGTAAAATGTAGAAAAGCATAACATTTACAACATTATATTTGTCACATCTTAATACATTTCACACATTTTATAGATCTGATTTCCTTTTAACCAACTAACATCACACTATACTCTCTGCTGGCAGGAGGCTGATTTCCTGTCAGTCTTCAGTGGAAGGCTCCTGTGGTTAGACCACAAGCTGCTTTGTGTCTGACTTTCCATTATGTGGTCAATTCATCATCTATCCTTCTAAATAGGCAACATCCTCTTCTTTTCTCAGGCTTTCCTCCAGGACAAGGCTCAGTCCCCCTGCACAGGGCAGCAGCCTGCTTTTGCTGCTTTCTTACTCAGTTTCAAGACAGACTTTGAGCGTTTACTGGCTGCTGAACAAAAAAGTTCATTTAGCACCCTGCCTGTGTCCAGACAGGAGAACCTACTACTGTTTTTTCTGGAGCCACGCTGTTGGGCGCCATGTAGCCTCGTGTTAACCCGTAGAAACCCGGCTCTCTCGGGTCGCCACCCAAAGACCCCGACGCATTATGTTCAGATCCTCCACAGGACAGAGAGAGGCCCCTGATAACGAGCTAGTTTCAATATCAGGTTCTGGCCTACCTCAGTATCAGAAGTCTAACTTCAGACTTTCTACCTTTCCTCGCCGTCCCCCGCTCCTCCCCCGTTTCTCATCAGGGAGTAGAGGATTCAAACACAACCTGGAACCAGTTCCTAAACTCCAGATCTAGAGAATAAGATCAGTGTGGGGTGTGGCCCTCGGCTCAGTGTGTGGCAGTGTGGAAGAACCTTACCTTGCAGCAGGAGGAGGAGGAGGAGGAGGAGAGGAAAAATAATCTTTGAGATTCTTTACTCAAAGTGTCTTTTATTAAACTACAATCAGCAAAAAAGCTTCTACAGAAGAAAAGAACAGAGCAAAACAGCGTCGACCGGAGTTCTGCTTTTTAAAATACCAAGAACTGCAACTTATATACAGACACAGATGGGATGTGACAGGATATCTCATGATGTAATGTTTGCTGTGATTGGTTGATCTCTAATGTCCATGCAGAGGAGGCATGATGAGTCACCCCTAAGTGGTCTGTTATCACATCAAACATTGTACACATGAACACAGAAGATATCTGTCCATCAGTTTCTGTAAATGCATTCTGCTCACTTCTCTTAAAGTAAAATTTCAATGATAAATGAAATATATAAAATATTATCATATATTAAAATGGTAAAATCATGTAGTTGAGCAGGCTAAACAGAGTAAAATACAAAAAACAGGTGATGCAGATCAAAAACACACCTGTCAATCAAACCTAATTCAACCAATTAAGGTGCATAAGGTTCTTACAGTGCAGAACAAAAGACGCGCTCTTATTCTGGAGAACACCGGGCCCAGGTGGCTCCAACAACGGATGATTTGAACCTTTAGCCTACTGACATCTGCAACACAGAACACAGAGAGACAGACATCCAGCAGTTGAAGGATGGAGATGTCACACTTGTCATATTAGAATCGAACCATTATTTCAACACCAAAGCAAGATCAATCACATAAAACTGATTTGAACCTGATAATTTATAAATTAAGTAATACCAGTAATAGACTTTATACTGCTACTCTTTGTCAGGTAAAGTACATGTGTTATTAAAAACTGTTGGTAATTCAGCATCCTTATTACGTTCTTAAAACATCATATTCATCACGTTAACACATATCACACATTTTATAGAGCTGATTTCATCACCACTAACAACAGGGCCGGTCTGTGACATAGGCGACATAGGCAGTTGCATAGGGCTCAAAATGTCAGGGGCGCCGCAAGAGAAGTTTTTTCGACTTGGCGCATATCAACTCAGCCCAGCTGCTGTGACAGCGCCGTACGCTGTGATAATAATTAAGTGCACCTCGCGGCTCACACTGTGAGTCCAGATAGTTGTGACGAGTCGTTACGTAGAGTTTTAATGGCAAGCCATTAGTGCCAAAAAACGTCACTATTGGAGCATGTTTTATTACGCCGTTTGACACGCCGTAAAAAGCGGCGTTCCAATCTCACAAAGGACGGCGTTATAAACGGTGATGTCTAAAATGATAATGAGCCCTGTGGTTTTTACAGCCACTAAATTTGAACTGTTATCACCCAATCAATACAGAAGAAGAACAGACCAAACTAATTCAGCACTGATCGCTTTGCTGTGATCGTAGCCACCCAAAGGCAGGAAGTAACCACAGACAAGCAGGAAAAAAACTCAACACAAAAGTCCCAGACTGATCAAGTAAATTGGCTACATCTACCAAAATTTCAGCTATTCTAGGTTATATATCAAATTTGACATTAATGATTAATTTGCATTTTATTTATCATCACTGTCAGATGAAAGTATCTCCTAACCCCAATTAGAATGAAGTTGGGACGTTGTGTAAAACGTAAATAAAACCAGAATACAGTGATTTGCAAATCCTGTTCAACCTATGTTCAATTGAATAAACTACAAAGAGAAGATCTTTAATGTTCAAACTGAAAAACTTTATTGTTTTTTGCAAATATTCACTCACTTTCAATTTGATGCCTGCAACATGTTCCAAAAAGCTGGGACAGGGACATGTTTTACTGCTGCGTTACATCAGCTTTCCTTTCAACAACACTCAATAAGCGTTTGGGAACTGAGGACACTAATTGTTGAAGTTTTTTAGGTGGAATTCTTTCACATTCTTGCTTGATGTACAACTTCAGTTGTTCAACAGTCTGGGGTCTCCGTTGTCGTATTTTGCGCTTCATAATGCGCCTCACACTTTCAATGGGAGACAGGTCAGGACTGCAGGCAGGCCGGTCTCGTACCTGCTTTTACTACGAAGCCACACTGTAAAACACGTGCAGAATGTGTCATGGCATTGACTTGCTGAAATAAACAGGGACATCCCTGAAAAAGACATCGCTTGGATGGCAGCATATGTTGCTCCAAAACCTTTATGTTAATGGTGCCTTCACAGATGCGCAAGTTCCCCATGCCATGGGCACTAACACACCCCCATACCATCACAGATGCTGGCTATTGAGCTTTGCGCAATCCAGATGGTCCTTTTCCTCTTTGGCCGGAGGACACGACGTCCATAATGTCCAAAAAAAATCTGAAATGTGGACTCGTCAGACCACAGCACACTTTTCCACTTTGCATCAGTCCAACTCAGAGGAGCTCGGGCCCAGAAAAGCCAACACCGTTTCTGTGAGTTGTTGATATATGGTTTTCGCTTTGCACGGTAGAGTTTTAACTTGTACTTGTTGATGTAGAGACGAACGTCTCGGGTTACGTATGTAACCCTGTTTCCCCGAGAAGGGGAACGAGACGCTGCGTCAGTTACGACACAATGGGAACGCCTCTAGGCGTAGAAGGGCTGAATGTGAATGAAAACTACTCCAATCCTATTGGTGTTAGTAGAACGGTAGAGTGTGACGGCATAACTGGAGGTGTATATAAGCACACCGGCACACAATACTCATTAGCTTTAACTACGAAGCAGGCGCTCCAGATGCCTGCCCCAGTGTGCAGCAACCAGTGGGCACGACTAGGAGGAGAGCGCACGAGTGCCGGGTGCAGAAGGAAGGTCAAGACTGTAGAAACCGACAAACGTGTGTGGAGTGGCCCAGCCAGCCGCATCACAGACATCCTGTAGCAAAGCCCCTGAAAGGAGGGCACTAGAGGCAGCCATGCCCCTGGTAGAGTGGGCCCTCACAGCCACAGGTGAAGGCAAACCGCACACCTGATAGGCCAGGGAGATAGTCTGCACAATCCAGTTGCTAATAGTGTGTCTGGACGCGGGGAGCCCAGCTTTGGGAGACCCGAAACACACTAGCAGCTGGTCAGCCTTCCTCCACCGGGAGGACTTCAGAGTATAGATACTCAGAGCTCTGACCGGGCAGAGCAAATGAAGTCTCCCGTCCTCCGCCGTCACGTGAGGTGGAGGATGAAACGCCTGTAGCACTGTGGACCCTGCCATACGGGACGGCACCTTAGGGACATAACCTGGACGAGGGTGCAGGATAGCCCTAACATTCCCCCGGGGCAAACTCCAGGCTTTGGGGAGACACCGAAAGCGCTTGGAGATCCCCCAAGGAGAAAAGCCATCTTGAAGGTCAAGTGCTTGGCCTCAGCCGACTCCAGGGGTTTGAAGGTGGCCTCAGCCAATGCCCCAAGAACCACTGCCAGATCCCAAGCGGGAATCCTGGAACGGTTGCAGGCCTTATCCTCCTGGCTCCACGGAGGAAACGTATGACCAAAGGAAGCTTCCCCAAGTACCCCTCCCTCAGAGGGGCGTGGAAGGACGAAATAGCCGCCACGTACACCTTGAGGGTGGATGGGGAAAGGCCAGCAGAGAAACAGTTTTGGAGAAACACAAGTACCTGAACCCCAGGGCAGGTAACTGGGTCCACAGCCCGCTCTCTACACCAGGTGGAGAAAACACTCCATGTCAGGCCATACAACCCCCGAGTGGATGGGGCAATGGAGCTAAGTACCGCCTCGACTGCTCCTGCTGTCAGACCAGCCTCGAGGAACTGCGCCCCCTCAGGGGCCAGACCCACAGACGCCACACGGCCCCGAGCCTGAGACAGCAGGTCTCTCATCAGAGGGACTGCCATGGCGGGCCGTCCAGGAGTGACATGTCTGAGAACCACACCCGGGTTGGCCAGAACGGGGCTACTAGCAGTAGGCAGACACTATCCTGACGGACCCGCTCCAGAACCCCCAGGAGCAGAGCGACTGGGGAAACGCTGACATGAACATCGCCTCAGCCATGTGTGGTAGGCCACCACCGCTGTGCTGTCGGAACGAACCAGGACGTGGTGGCCTCAGATATCGGGCAGGAAACTCCTTAGAGCCTGGAACACAGCGGGAGGGGGGGAAGGGACCCCCCTACTCATGGGTCCGCCAAGACTGAATGATGGTCCTCAGATCCGTCTTCTCGGGGGCTGGCAGCTAGCTCGTCGCGAGCGTTGAAATGGCGGGATAGCAGTGCCTCTCAGTGACTCTAGGGGTTCAAAGGGGCCTCAGCCAACTCTTCAAGAACCACCTCCAGGTCCCAGGTGGGAGCCCTGGAGCGAGTCACAGGTCTCATCCTCCGGTCCCAAGGGAAGCCACCCCTCGGGCTGGTGTCTCGTGTAACCTTTGGACAGACCCCTGAAGCACAGGAACACCAGGGGAGGGCCACCAAAGATCCACGGTGCGTGAGCCTGAACACCGCCTGACCGGAAACCCTCGGGGCAGGCAGAACGGTGTGGGCTTGATGGTAGCAGGTGTGTCCCGAGCGTCTAAAAAGCGGGAAAGCAGCATTTAATGGGAATTCCATGAGAACACTTTTAAGACAATGCTCTGTAACTTATCACTGAGGCCATCCGACCTCTGGGTATGGGGTTACAGGGAGGCAAGGGATGTGATGTTTTATGCCCAGGCCCGAACAGGTCAAGACACATCCACCACATTCCTCAGACCTGGGTGCCTCTTCACAGACTCAGATTTAGTGTCTCTTAGGGAATCATAAAATACACTCTGTTCTCTTGTGAGATAAGACTTTGACCTGAGTGTGAGATAAAAACTGCATGTGCGAAGACACTGCAGCTCACTCGGATGATACTCTTTGTAGCGTGTGTGTCCCTGTGAGTTCTTTCTGCAGAAGACTTGAATAAATTCACCAAAAGACAAGTTTTTTGCCTGAGCCTTTATTAAATATAAAATCTCGTTGCCATAGCAAGCGCGTGCTGCCACAAGGGACCGGCTCTACCTTCTTGTGCGCAGGTCCCTGACGGCACCCTGAAGGTGGCGGTGTGTGAACTTAGTCTCCTCCCGACTGTGGCCCCTCGAGGCGAGCAGAACAGTGGGAGCTCGCAGGCGGCTAGCGCATCCCGAGCGCGGAAGCGGCAGGATAACAGCGCCTGGCGCCTGAGCTGCCACGAGGGAGGGGACCTCGTTCGCCCTCCCTCGCTGTTCCAAGATATGCACAACTCATTGTGCAAATCCGAAGAACGGCAGAGACCAGCCCAGGGGGGGAAGCGCGGCGCTGCAGGAAACGCTCATCGAGTTACTCTCGACACAGGCTTCCTGCATAGCATCGTCGGTTCAAAACAATTCCTTTTTTTTTTTTCAGGCGCAGCCTGATGACGTCGGGCCGGAACCCAGAAGTCATCTTTCACCATGCTGATCACATCCAGCTCCTCAGAGTCAGAGTGAACAAGCCTCACCGGACTCCGCCCTTGAGTGGAAGAAGCCGAAACCCGGCTCCCGAACGGGGAAGAGTGGAGTTGGAGCCAGCAGACGAAGGTCGGGGAAAAGCCTCAGCCATCCCGATATCCTCCAAGAGATCGCGCTACGAGCCCCATGACCGAAGCGGCCGAGCCGCCTCAGCGACCGCAGGGCCCGTGTCACGGGGTTCCTGAGCCCATGTGGTAATATCCTTTACACGCCGATGTTGGTTTTTAATGCAGTGCCACCTGAGGGGTCGAAGGTCACAGGCATTCAATGTTGGTTTTCAGCCTTTTACGTGCAGAGATTTCTCCAGATTCTCTGAATCTTTTGATATTATGGACTATAGATGATGAAATCCCTAAATCCTTGCAATTGTACGTTGAGGAACGTTATTCTTAAAGTGTTGGGCTATTTGCTCACGCAGTTGTTCACAAAGTGGTGAACCTCGCCCTGTCCTTGCTTGTGAATGACTGAGCCTTTCAGGGACGCTCCTTTTATAGACAATCATGACACTCACCTGTTTCCAGTTAACCTGTTCGCCTGTGGAATGTTCCAAACATGTGGTTTTTGACCTTTCCTCAACTTTCCCAGTTTTTTCTTGGCCCTGTCCCAGCTTTTTTGGAACATGTTGCAGGCATCAAATTCAAAGTGAGAGAATATTTGCAAAAACAAAGTTTATCAGTTTGAACCTTAAATATCTTGTCTTTGTAGGGTATTTGTTACGGGGGTGGTGTGGCGACAGAGAGGACCCAAATGCAGCACTCTGAGGGAAGGAGGTTTATTGAGAGAAAAAAGTGGTTTAGGGACTGGAGTGGAGGGAGAGGTGGATGTTGGGGAACAACAGGCACGGGGAACCAGGGAGCCGGGGAACACTAGGGCCGAGGAAGCGGGAGGCTGAGGGAGAATAGGGAGGACGCCGTGGGGAAGTCCGAGGAGGAGAGGGCGGTGGATGAGCCCAGCCGTCTGAACGGAGGATGAGTGTACCTGGGAGGGAAACACACAGAGTTAGAGATAACAGAGACAAAGCACAGGGAAAATGTGAGAAAAAAACAAGAAACATGAGAACTTGAATGTAGAGGTGGCACCGGGTATGGAGCAACGACGATCAAGCAGGGATTGATTGAAGAACCGGGGTAGAAAAACTGGCAGAGATGAGGCTGATTGCTGGCAGATGAGGCAGGCAGGTGAGGTGGCTGACGAGGTGCAGGTGCGGATCGTTGGCTGGGCTCAGGAGCGGAGAGAGAGACAGAACACAGGGAAGGAAACACAGGGAAGCAGGCAGAGTACACAGAAAAACAGAAACACTGACAAAAAAGGGAGAAAAACCAAGGCACTCACCATCAGCCGGGCTGCCACCATAATAGTATTAAATTGAATATAAGCTGAAAAGGATTTGCAAATCATTGTATTCTGGTTTTATTTATGTTTTAAACAACATCCCAACTTTATTGGAATCAGGGATGTGTGTTCAGAGTGTCTGCACTGTAGATATAAATCATTATTATCGGTGCTTCTTGTGTTGTATGTTAAATTTTCCACTTTCATCTAAAAACACATCTATATTTGAAATCCTTCTCATTTTACAGCATTTTTCCTCACCTGCCTCAGACTTTTGCACAGGACTGTTAGAGTTGTAGCTCCGGTCTTTTTTCCTTAGCAGAGGTGAACTGTTCAGCGATGCTGTCGTGCACACACAGAGCCAGGCCGAAGGTAATGGAGGAGGAATTAAAACCCAGCGGGGCATCAGGACTCTGCAGGAACTCTCTCGTTAGGAAGACAAACTTTATTGACACAAACCAAATCACATGTCACATCAGTGCATCTTATTGGCTGTTACCACTGTCCATCACACGGACTTCTTACTCTTATTTCCAGTCTTCACTTTAGATAATCAGGTATTATTGTCTCCAGGTTCTACAGCTGTTTATGGGCCTTTTTCTTCTTTGTTTTATAGTAAATAACTAAAGCAGACTGACCTGGACCATCAAAACCAGTGTGGGCTGAGCAGAGCTTCATGCAGCTTTTGGGCTTTCCTCTGGTTTGTGCTGAGAAAAGATTTGAAGCTTGTGGGCAGTGAACTCAGCCGGCACACTGCCATCTGGTGGTTTACAGAAAATATAGCAGCAGTCCGAGCAGTAAAACAGCTCACTGATGTTCTGCTGAAAGTCCCACAGGCTCAGTCAAAGTGGAGGAAAGTCTTGTTGATTTCATCTGTAATATTCTCACTGAACTACTGCAGTAAGATTATCGTGTTTAGAGAAATAGAGATAGTGTTTGTGGTGCTGACCGCACTCTCAGCACAAAGACTTGTTAACACTGATTAAACACGTTTGGCTCCTGACAAGTTCCGATGGGCCAAAGAGAGAAATATTATTATTTCAAAGAGATTATTAGGGGTCCAAGCCCGAAGGCATCGCGGTGCCCAGTACCACGAAGTGGCTGGGAACCCTATTGTTTTCGCTCTGATTTTTATTATTATTCTTCCGCCGCTAATTCCACTACTGCAGCCTAGACGGTAAATGCTAGGGACGCGAAACTCACAGGGTAGGTCACATTCATTGCACGTAACTCAGGCGCAAAAATTTGCACACTTCTACTGCTAGGGGGCGCTATAAGCAAGGTCAACGCGTTTGGGCTTGGATCTCCCGCCTACGAGGGTGTATATCAAAAACCTTATATCCACGCGTTCGGGGGATCGAGCTGAATCTCCTAGTATAGGCCACGCCAATTTCCGCCTAGACTTTTTTCGCGCAAAATCGCGAAAACTGACGAACCGGCTGAAATCATCTCCTCCGAGCCCGCAAGTCCGATCGACATAGATATTCTCTGGACCAAGCTCTACAAATTTTGTGTACAGAATTTTGATCCGACTAAAAATGTTGCAATTATACACTAATATATATTTGCGAAAAATGCTACTAACACAAAGTGAGTGCATAACTTCGGATTGGAATGGCCGATTGACACCAAATTTGGAACATTCATTTGGGACGCCCCCCTGAGGGCCTCTGCAAAATTTGGTGCAATTCGCCCCTAGGTGGCGCTCTTTGATCCAGAAAATTTGTTCCTCTACAACCACAAGTCGCATTGACGTGAAACCACTGCCCCATTATTCAGCATGGTCCCCTGATGCCAGGCACCAAAGGGGACCCTAATGTGCTGTCATTGCAAATTAAAAATGTTTTCAAAAATCCCATTGACTTACATTCATTTTATATCTCCATAACCACAAATCCGATTGACACCAAATTTGGGTCAATTCTTCCCCATGGGACCCTGATGACACCACAAAAATTTGGTGCAGTTCGGCCAAAAGGTGGCGCTGTAATCGAAGCTCAAATGCCCCATTCATTTCAATGGGATGTTCAAACAAAGTACATTTTTACTTCATATCTAAGGCCAACTACATCGCACATTCAAAAATATTATGTCTATGCGTTCGGGGGATGCAGCTGAATCCAATGGTATAGGCCACGCCCATTTCCGCCTAAACTTTTTCGCGCAAAATCGCAAAAACTGACGAAACGGCTAAAATCATCTCCTCCGAAGCTGCTTGTCTGATCGACACGAAACTTGGCACAGATAATCTCTGGACTGAGCTCTACAAATTTTGTGTACAGAATTTTGATCCAACAAAAAATATCGCAAATGGTAATAAAAGGAAGTGATGTCTGATCTTAGGTTAGGAGTGGCAGATTAACACCATACTTGAGGACCTTATGTAGGAGAGCCCTCTGAAGGGCTGTGCAAAATTTGGTGCAGTTCGCCGCTAGTTGGCGCTACTAAAAAAAAATCCCATTGACTTTACATTCATTTTATATCTCCAGAACCACAAGTCCGAATCAAACCAAATTTGGGTCAATTCTTCCCCATGGGCCCCTGATGACACCACAAAAATTTGGTGCACTTCGGCCTAAAGTTGGCGCTATAATTGAAGCTCTAATACCCCATTCATTTCAATATGATTTTGCAGTCAATGACATTTTGCTTCATAATTACGGACTACTACATCGCACATTCATAAATCTTATGTCTACGTGTTTGGGGGATGCAGCCGATTCCGATTGTATAGGACACGCCTCTGGGCGATGACATTTTCATTTCGCTACATCGCTAAAATTGGAAAACCTATTTTAATTAACTCCTCTGAAGCCGCAAGTCCGATCAACACGAAACTTTGCAGAGACCATCTCTGGACCGAGCCGAAGAAAGTTTGTAGAATTTTGATCCGACAAAAAACGGCCGAATTACAAGCTAACAAATCTTTGCGAAAACGCTACAAAAAGGAAGTATAACATATCTCAGGCTTGGAAAGGCCGATCAACACCAAACTTGGTGACCTTATGCGACACTACATTCATTTCAGATCTCCATAACCGCTTGGTTTGGACCCCGTTTACAACTGCTCGCAGTTCTAGTTTCTTTTGTATTTCTTTTTTTAACTGTCTGTCTACTTTATTATGTTTTCTATCATCTGTTATTATTAGTTTTTGTTCTTTATATTATTTTGACTTCCTCAATAAATGATTCCAGAGTCTGACTCATTTCTCTTTAACCTGTTTAACGTTTCCTCCACCTGTTCATGTTATCAGCTGTTGTTTAACTGATCAGTGAACATGTGCCTCAATATTCAGCTGATAAACACAGCAGTGTTAAAGTGCCACATATTTGAATGGGGTCTGGTGTATCTGAGCTGCTCTTCTTCTCAGGGCTGCGTTTGATGATGCTAAACTGGCGGTGCAGTGTTCGTTCAAAGGGACTTGAACCACGAGTTTCATCACATCAAGGTCTCTTGGTCCTGTAACCCCAAACAGATCCAGATCCTTTCAAACTGTCAGACTGGATGAAAGACACACGACACAAACAGCTTTGAAGGTTTTTTTTGGTGTTTGAGTTTCTTGTTTCCTGGCTCGAACTCGAGTCCCCATCTCTGCTGAAAACACACATCTATCATTCAGGCTGATGTTGTGGTTTTGGGGTTTTTGGGTTTGTGTTTCTTGTTTCCTGTTTTATTTTGTAGTTTGTCTTCCCCTCATTGTCTTGTGGTACTTCCTGTGTCTGTGCTCGCTGGTTGTCTGATGTGGATCCCCTGAGCCTCGTTGTCTTCACCCAAGGTTTTATAGATTTAAATCCTTCTTACAGACTTAAGGACTTTCACCTGCAGTGCTGGGTTGGTGGGACTGATGGAGGATGGAGTCTTTGAGCCCGGGAGTAGAACATTTTTGAAAATGCTGAGAGTATGACAAGTGAATCGGATGGTGAGCAAGGAGAATGGCATGAGGTAACATCAAAGAGAAGAAGAATTCTGTGCCAAGTCACAGTGAGTCGGAACAACAGAACGAACTGAAAAAAGAGGGGAAAACAAAAGTGGTGATCGAGTTTGGACAAGTTTCTGGTAGTAAACTACATCCAGTGGAACTTACTAAGGCAATTCATGACGAGATCGGACACATTAGACAAGCAAGATTTCTGAGTAAAGGCAAGATGTTGATTGAAGCAGCCAATAGAGCACAACAGCAACAGATATTAAAAATGAAGACATTGAATAAGGTGTGAATTAAAAGTCACGTTCCTGGGGCTGAACGCAAGGTTAGAGGAGTGAGTAGTGGAGTTCCATTAGATATTGGTATTGAAGAAATTAAGAAAGAAGTAAAGGAGATAGAGTCACGGCAGTGAAACGTCTTCCTACTAGATATCAGGGGAAATTAGTTGACAAGTTTAAATTTGTAGCTTTCATAGGTATGGTAGTGAATTATTGTGATGGCAATTTGAATTTTCAAATAAACAGCTCAGGCAAACACTCGTCTTTCTGTGAAGTTTACTCAAGTCTTCTGCAGAAGGACTCACAGCAACACACATAAGCCGTGTACATGTGTGCTGGAATGAGTGAGGAGAGCTGAGAACCTGTTATTTATCCAGCTTTAGTGTCAATCATATCGTCCCACAGAGACACCTTGTCCCTGAAGTCTGGATAACACAGAGAACAGAGATATTTGGACTGTTACGTTTACACAGCACAGATGAGTCTCCCTGAGTCCAGGGTTACATGCAATATGTTTGGAATTCCCATTACATTTTTTTTTACATACAACCAAACATAAGAATACAAACATTTAATGTAACCCTGTAACAATTAGCCTTACACCAAAACAGCAAGGGAATGCACAAACACAAAGGTAAGGTTACTGGCTGATCTGATACCTGCTGAGGAGGTTACACTCAGCAGCCTGCTTACTTTGTTAAATAAACCCTAAACCAGATAAGACATTAACCTTCACCTGTACACACTTAAAAAAGTCATACATTAACGAAAAAAGTTCATAAGAGAGGTGTCACAGCTTGTATTCAAAGATCTGCCAGGTTATACCATGGCAGGCAAAACTCACAGGTATGAGTGCGCTGGAGGCTCGGCCGCACTCCGACACATCAACCAAACATTACAGACATTATCACCATGTCCGACATGTAATCAATTCACCCTCCTAAACCACCAAGGTCCCAGCAGTTCAAATGTTCAATCAATTAACTTAAATGGTTCAGATTAAATCAGAAGTCCTCCGGTAAGGAAGAAGAAGGAAAGAACGCCCAAAAAAAGATAGCAGGTGAAGCGTGGCGAGCCGCCGCAGTCAATAATATTCCACAATTAACTTCCGCAACCTCGCCCCGGTCTGTTTAGCCGATGGGATGATGCCGCAGTCCAGAAAAGTCCCAACGTATAATCCAGCAAAAAGAGTTGCTTTTTTCGTTTGTTGAGTTCGTCTGGCACACAGAGCTGCTGAACTCCGACCGCTCCACCTGTTGCTCTTTAGCACAGTATCTCAACATTTCATCTTCACACTGGCTGGTATCAGGCAGTTGTCTTTTTACTGGCCCAATTTTTTCAGTGGTCTGCCAAATAGGACTTCAAAAGGACTGAGACCCCCTCTGCCCCTCATCCGGCTTCTCATGAGCATTAAAATGATTGTCCGTGTTAAACCTGTTTCTTCACGGCGTTTAACAAGCTTCTTTTTCAATGTGCCATTTTCTCTCTCAACTGCACCTCTGCTAGCTGGATGATGAGCACAATGTTGCCTCAGATCAATCCCATATCCTCCCCTCCACTCTTCAGTGCTGTGCTAATGAAAGGTACCGTTATCACTGGAGATCTTAGCTGGGATTCCCCAGCGAGGAACGAAGTGGCTTATCAAAGCTTTTGCAACCGCTGCTGCATCCTGTTTGGTTTTGGAAATGCTTCTACCCATTTAGAAAACATGTCCACTATGACAAGACAGTATTTCTTGTCCCTGTGATGGTGTCAGTTCAATGAAGTCCATTTGCAGGTGCTCAAATGGTTTGTTTGGGGGCGGGTGTGCCACCTGAGGGATCTGAATCGGCCGCCCCACATTGTTTGTCGCACAGAACCCCTTTGTGATCCAGTATCTGTTGCCGTACTCCCTTTTGACTCATGGTCTCTACCGTGTGTCAACTTAGCATAATAAGGAAACAGATACTTAGGCAGGCTTCCCATCAGGCCCAAACACACTTTGTCAGAAAATGTGCAGCGACAGGTTTACTGTGGATGTTAAAAACTTCCTGTTCGCCCACAATCTCCCAAAATCATGAGTAACACCCAAGAATAACTTCTGTCTGTAAAAATGTTTACAGTGTGCAGGTGAGCGTAGTGTGTGAAGAGTGATGATCGGAGTTGAAGAAGTGAAGAAGAAATGTTTCGCGTTTGTGCCGTTCTGAATTGTGGCACAAACGCGAAACATTTCTTCTTCACTAAATAGCAACTCCGATGCTATTTACCTTTTTCTGGCAACAACCGAGTTCCCACGGGACTTCAGCTCGAGACTCCAGCTCGCCGTCTAAAACACTATTTAGGTGAATTTAAAGAATGGCTAAGTTGCTAAACGCATCGTGTTGTCATGTAAGAGCCCTGTTCATGTTGGACAGACATTTTAATTGCATCTTGTGTCACAAAGACTCTCTTTATGTAATGCCCCCATATCTGCCGTGTTAGCTGAGTGGGAGCTCTGGGCATCAGCTGTAGCAGCTCCGTGTTGAAGCACCAATGTTTTTTTTTTTCTATAGACAGAACTCACAAAGGTATAACCATCAACATTAACTTAAAAATTCCCCGGAGTTCTCCTTTAAGGATCATATCAGCACTAACATGTACATGTGATGTGCAGCCTAGTTCTTTTGGAGACGCTCGTTCTTTGGCTGTGCAAGTTGTTTTGACTTCTGTCATTAAGGAACGGTTGACAAAGTTCACTGCTGTTCCTGGCGTCCATCACTGATCACTGATAAGTCAACTTATGCTGCGAAAAATCTGCTTTTATTCTCTGTAGCAGCGTTTCAAATCCTTCACCTCCATTTTGGATCCGAGGAAATGTTCTTCTTTGTACGGTGGAGGAGTGACAGGGTCCCCCGGCCCCTCCTGTGGCCTCACCAGGGTGTGGAGGTGAGCGTCAGTTTGGCTTCCTGCTTTCTAGCTGTAGTTTTTACTGACAGCTGTTGTGTTGCTGTCTGTGTTGCTGGTAGTAGCAGTGATACTGATGCACACTGGTGCTGTCTTCTGGGGGGGTGGACCAGGTCCAGATCAGGACCTGGTTTGACACACTGAGATGCAGAAATGTTAAGAGATGCTGACAAGTGCTTCCTTTAAACAATCTGTACATGATGTCCAGTCTGTTCTGGGTTTCTCTTTTCATTGTCTTTTTTTTACTCTTTAATGTTTCTGATAGTCTGAGAACTTTTATTAAAACATAATTCTATATTTTAATAATCAACTCTGGAAATGTAGTTGTGACCGGACGATTTAATGTGATATAAAGGCAGCCCTGCTAGTAGTAACTCCACGTCTCTTAATCGTGAACACATCTGTAATCCTTTCCTCCTTTTCTTTATCTCAGCTCTGCCTTTTCTCTTTCTCTCATTCTGCTGAGCATTTCTTCTCCACACTGCTCGGCCACGCACACTCACGCACTGACCGCTGTGTTGATGAGCATGTCGCGTGAGATCACACCATCAGTTTAAAAGCGGGCGGGAGGCTGAAGGTCTACAGGTCTATGGGACTGTGGCTGAATCAACTTTTATGTTCATGTGATGCATCCCAAAATTGTGCAATCATTTTGTGTTTATTTAAATTAAATGGCGAGGTATTCATTATTTTTCTTTAAAAACCTCAGGGTTTAAACTTATCCTAAAGAATTTCAGGGTTTAATATGATCCTAAATACTGTGCATAACGAGCACATTATTTTTATTTCATGTAAATGGTGAATTTAAGTGGTAATTGGAAGCAGCACCCAGGTGGAACTTTTGTCACGAGAGCAGTTGCGCTCCAGGTAGCCTCAGGGGGGGAACTTCCGCCCACCCCTCAGATGCAATCCGGACGACGAACTGAACACGCTGTGTTTTCATTGCTACTGAATCTCATCTGTATTTTACAGGTTAGTAGTTGATAAAACTTGTTAATGTCGACATGTAAAAGCCTAGCTTGACGTAAGCGAATGTTATAAAGATGTTTTGAAAGTGTTTAGGATATTTTGTTGAACATTAAAAAAGCCTCTGCTGTTGTCGGCGGCAGGTTCAAACGCCGCGTGGTAGGCAGTTGCCGCATCGCGGGTGCTTGGAGTCATATTACCTGAGTGTAGTCTTGCAGGTACAACTATATTGCACAGTAAATTATTTGGGCTCCTGCACATAAAATAACATGAGAATTTAAGTCGAGAATATGGTGAAATGTGAAGTGCCTTATGTTAAAACACTGAAATGTTACAGAGCTGTACTTATTTGTGTGGAGAATGTTAATATTGTGTTATGTGCAGTTAAAGGTAAATCGTTACTGTGAGAGTTATTTTGCTGAGTGACTTTACATTTAAAGGGGTTGTACCATTGAAAATGTTTATATTTCTCTGTCTGTGATAGCTGTATTAATTGAACTGAAGTAAATTTAAGGGTGTAAGCGCAGAAGTAATGCAGGTGGTATGTTGCTTGCTTTAAATACAGTTGAGTATTGCTGTCATTTGCACTGCATTTTATAGTAGCCTTGATGCACTTATTTACAGGTGGTAATGTGTACTAAAATGTTGTTTAAAGTAGAGAATTTTAAGATGTACACAAGAGGTGATGTATCCACACATGAATGCATTCTGTGAGAAGTTAATGGAACAATTGAATGTCTTGTTCACTTGAGCTACAGTTGAAAGCTGAAACAGACTGACACTGAGAGAAATGTTAGAGTATTAATTTGTGAATTAAAGAGATGCAATCCGGACGACAAACTGAACACGCTGTGTTTTCATTGCTACTGAATCTCATCTGTATTTTACAGACTTTCTCTTTGTTGCTGTGGTACCAATCTTGGGACCCGTAACAAATTGTGGGGGCTCGTCCGGGATCTGTCTCCGCCAGAATGCGTGAAGGGGAACAGATCCAGTGATAACAGAACCACGAGGCCAAGGCAAGGTGGAGTGAGTGTAGCCGTGACGACAGTGGTGGGTGTCCACGAGGGGAGACCAGAGCCTGAGGAGGGTCTTCGTTCTTCCAGGGGAACCGCACAGCTGCTCTATCAGGTTGACGCACATCATGTCCACTACACGCAAAGAACTCGTATGGACCATCAAAAAGAACTTGTACACACTTTTGGGCACCGAAGCTTACCAGCTTGCGCGAAACATCACGACTGACAGTCAGGATATGGACGACTTGGAGGCCACGGATGAAGAAGGGTGTGTGGACTATATCCTTAATTTTATGCAGTCTGATGCGTTACTTAGTTCAGAGGATGAAGGTATGAGTCAGTTGTTGCTGTTGGATGACCTGGTATGTAGTATAATTCATAATCGTGACAAAGTTGCTCTCACAAATGGGACAGTGCAGGAACACAAGGCATTCACAACCACGCCAGCTAGGACAGTGGATCACACAACAACACTAGATGTTAACAATGAGACAGACACTACCGGACACTGTACTGTCCCCACAGCTGTCACCACAGTCCATACTACACAACAACACATTGAGCTTCACACAGACACTACTACTGAGGATGTAGACCAGCTCCAAGTAATGCATAGAGAGCTAGGCAAGAAGCTACAACACTACAAGGATATGGCTAGCACAGCGCAGAGTAGGCATCACAGTCCAGGGGAGCCAATGCCACACCAATCCGCACACCACACTCCCACTAAGATGGACACAGAGAAAGTAGTTTCGTTAAGGGACCTCTCCTATCTCCAGCGTAGGGATTTTAAGATACACGGGGGACAAATTGGGGACCAAAACTCTGACATTACATATAGCAGTATTTGCAAACAGATAGACGAAGGGATCAGGGAGGGAGCCACAGAGACAGAGGTGATCAGAAGTGTGCTAAGGGTTGTTAAGCCTGGTGCCTTTAAGGACATGCTCACCAACAAAGACGAAATAACAATCTGTGAACTCAAGGGCTTCCTCAGGTCACATCTTGGAGAAAAGGCTAGTACAGAGTTGTTCCAGGAGCTCATGTGTGCGAAACAAAATGAACAAGAACCTCCCCAGCAGTTTTTGTATCGCATGATTGGGCTCAAGCAGAAAATCCTCTTCCAGTCGAAGCAGGTCAACACAGACATTCGTTATGACCCAAGGACCATCCAGGAGGTCTTCCTTCACACCATACACCAAGGCCTAAGCTCAAAGCACACAGACATCAGACAGCAGCTGAGGCCACTCCTCTCGAGCAGCCCATGTCAGTGATGAGGAAATTGTCAGCCAGGTAACAAAGATAATCAGTGACGAAAATGAACATCAGCGCCGGCTAGGATATACCTCCCGACAGAAAGCAACACATGCACACAGTGTTCGGGTAGACGATAGAGACCAAGCTATAGACGACAGTGAGCATCAGACAATCCAACAGCTCAGCGCTCAGGTGGAGACCTTAACGAACATGGTTGCAGCTTTGATGGACCAGCAAACAGCTGTTATGCAGGCAACCCACCCAAAGACTTTGCCTGCCCAAACACGACACGCAGGCCAGCCACAGACATGCCCCTTTCTGCGTCCTCTCCCAGCAAAGTACCTCCGCCTACACCAGGCCAGCTCTCCTTCTCCAGCAGGGGCAAAATGCCCATCTGTATTAACTGCTCGCACCAGGGCTCAGAGAACTGTAACCACTGTTTTGTGTGTGGCGATGCAGGACATATGGCTGTTGGCTGTTTAAAAAGAACCAGGCCGCCGGGAAACGGGAATCGGCCTCTGCTGAGGGACAACCAGAGGCCGTTCCACACTTCCAGTCCCACCCAGCAATTCCCACACGTGAGAAACGACACACAAGGCGAAAAAAACATCGCAAAAGAGTTTGTGACCCCTGCTCTCCAGAGACACAGGTAACTCCTGAAAATACCACCCGCACAGCACCACTAATTGGTAGAAAGAGTCTGCTCAAATGTTTCATCAGTGGTTATGCGGCAACTGTGCTTTTTGACTCTGGCTCACAAGTAAGCATCATTGACAGATCCTGGAGAGAGACATTTATTCCCACTCACCCAGTACGACCACTACAAGAGCTGCTTGACCCAGGGGAGAACCTTGACTTGTATGCTGCAAATGGACAGTCAATCCCATACGACAGATGGGTGGAGCTGACAGTTAACATTGAAGGCAATGACAATCCAAACCTCACGATACTGGTTCCATTTCTAGTCAGCCAGCTTCCTCTCCCTCAGCCCCTACTAGGGGCGAATGTTCTCCAAGAGATGATTAATGGACAAGAGTCGTCTGCTGACGGAAATGCCATGGTAACGAGTCTTTTAAGAAAAGCACTCGGCGTGGAAGAAGAACAAGCAAGAGCCATGGTTAACTTCATCCAGGCCCAACGGACACCAACCTACAGCATGGCCACAATAAGAGTGGGCAAAGAGAACGTGAGCATCCCAGCTGGAAGAACGATGCATGTGCGGTGCAGAGTACCACCCAGCTTTGACCTGTCCGACCCTGTTGTCCTGTACCAACCTTCAGAAGAGAGTATGGCTTTGGAGCAGCTGAGCGTCGGGGAGGGCCTCTTAGAGATCAGTAAGAACGGGCGGCCACTGGTCCAAGTGCCCATTTCCAATCACACTAAGCATGAAATCATTCTTCCAAAGAGAACCCAGCTGGGCTCCATCCAGCACATAGCTAAAATAATTGAGATGGGAAAAACAGAGATACAACGAGTTGAGGCACCCCAGGCTACCACAGTCATGGCTGAAGTCAACAATGTCGCCATCCCTGAGACCCCCCCAACTGAGCCTTGGCAACCACCTGTTGATCTCAGTCACCTCGATCAGGAACAACGACAGATGGTTGAGGAAATGCTCTATGAGGAGTCTGCAGCGTTTGCCCACGACAGTAGTGACATTGGGTGTATCCCCTCCCTTCAAATGGCAATCAGACTCAAAGATGACATCCCTGTTCAGAAAGCTTATGCTTCCATTCCAAAGCCACTGTACAGAGAAGTAAAAGAGTATGTCCAGGAGTTGCTGGTGAAAGGATGGATCGTAAAGTCCCAGTCACCATATGCTGCCCCTATTGTCTGTGTGAGGAAAAAAGATGGATCATTGCGTCTTTGTATCGACTACCGACTTCTCAACAAAAAGACTGTGCCGGACAAACATCCTCTCCCACGCATACAGGACTTGATTGACTCACTTGGGGGCTACCACTGGTTTTCCATCTTAGACCAGGGCAAAGCCTATCACCAAGGCTTTATTGCCGAAGGTTCGAGACACCTGACTGCTTTCACAATGCCCTGGGGCTTATATGAATGGGTCAGAATGCCCTTCGGGTTGTCAAACGCGCCAGCAGCCTTCCAAAGAAGCATGGAGGAAATGTTAGATACACTAAGAGACGAGTGTTGCATCCCGTATTTAGACGATGTCCTCTGCTTCTCTAAGTCCTTTGAAGAGCATGTTGAGGTGTTGCGCAAGGTGCTTCAAGCCCTACAGCGTCATGGAGTTAAGTTGAGGCCAGAAAAGTGTGAGCTGTTCCGCAAGGAGGTGAGATATGTTGGTCGGCTTGTATCTGCAGACGGGGTGAGGGTGGATCCTAAAGATATAGAGGCAGTACAGGTGTTGAAAGAGAGGACCCCACAGACAGTAGGGGATGTTAGGAGACTGTTAGGGTTCCTGAGCTATTACAGGGCATATGTACAAGATTTCTCACGCATTGCACGGCCACTGTATCAGCTGCTCCAGGTGAAGTCTAGCCCCCTACAATCCACACCTACAAAGGGAAAGACAAAGGGTCCTCAACTATCTTCGCGTACTGCAGTAGAGTGGAACAGTGAGCACCAGCAGGTCCTCGAGCGTCTCATACACATTCTAACAAACCCACCAGTGCTCGCTTACCCAGACTTTGACTGCCCTTTCATACTTCACACCGATGCCTCTCAACAAGGCCTCGGAGCAGTCCTTTATCAAAACCAAGACGGAAAGATGAGAGTGATAGGCTATGGGTCCCGCACACTAACACCAGCAGAGCAAAATTACCATCTTCACAGTGGCAAGCTGGAGTTCCTGGCCTTGAAGTGGGCAGTATGCGACAAGTTTAGGGACTACCTGTTCTACGCTCCCCATTTCATTGTCTATACTGATAACAACCCCCTGACTTACGTGATGAGCACTGCCAAGCTTAATGCGGTGGGCCATCGGTGGGTAGGGCAGCTCGCAGACTTTCACTTTGAAATAAGGTACAAGCCAGGCAAACTAAATATCGATGCAGACACACTTTCCCGTTGCCCACTTGACATCAGCGCTTACATGGGTCAGTGTTCAGAGAGGTTGTCAGAGGAGGCTGTGTGCGCCACCTGGGAAGGTAACAGGACAGCCCAGCAGGGTGAAGTAGCCTGGGTAGCAGCCCTTAGCATGACATCTCAGCAACAAACTCATACAGAACCCTTCCCAGTAATTGACCACAGTGAACTGGTGAGCGAGCAGCGAAAAGATCCGGCCATTGGGAAAATCTTAGAGTTAAAGGAGACTAACACAGAACTGACTGAGGACAGACGTAAAACGTTGGACAGACCCGCAAGGAAATTGTCAAGAGAGTGGAGCAGACTCTGTGTGGAGAATGGCCTTCTCTATAGGAAGACGCTGGGTCGCAGACAGCTTGTGTTGCCAGCCACCTATAAACAGACAGCCCTCACCCACCTGCACGACAATATGGGACATGTTGGTGTAGAAAGAGTTCTGAGCCTTGCAAGAGACCGATTTTATTGGCCTTTTATGAAGACGGATATTGAGGAATACATCACAAGGAAGTGTCGTTGTATAAAGCAGAAAAAGCCAACTTTGAATGACAGAGCGCCCATGGGAAGTCTCACATCAAGCTCACCCCTTGAACTCATTTGCATTGACTTTCTCCACCTTGAGTCCAGCCGTGGTGGGTACGAGTATATCCTGGTGGTAGTTGATCACTTTACCAGGTTTGCTCAAGCATACGCCACCAAAAACAAGGCCGGCAAGACTGCTGCAGACAAGATTTTTAATGACTTTGTCCCTCGGTTCGGTTACCCATCCAAACTCCACCATGATCAGGGGCGGAGTTTGAAAATGAACTGTTCCGAGCCCTCCGACAGCTCTCCGGTGTGAACCACTCCAGGACCTCCCCTTACCATCCGCTAAGGCAATCCTGCAGAGAGGTTCAATCGAACTCCGTTACAAATGCTCCGAACACTGGGTGAGAAAGAGAGAGAACTGGAAGGACCACCTGCCTCATGTCATTCACGCAGCGTACAACTGTACCAAGCATGAGTCGACAGGCTACTCCCCATATTACCTGCTATATGGTCGCCACCCACGTCTTCCTGTTGACTTACTCTTCGGATTGGTGGTTGAGGAAGAAACCAAAACAGCAAGCGGGTACGCCGAAAAATGGGCAGAGAAAATGATCGAGGCATACAGGATAGCAAACACTAATAGCCAACATTCGAGTGCTAAAGGCAAACAGTATTATGACAGGAGAAACCGAGGTGTGACTCTTCAGCCGGGAGACAGGGTGCTTGTTCGTAACGTTGCTGAAAGAGGGGGTCCATGTAAACTCAAACCCTACTGGGAAAAGACTATCTACATTGTCAGAGTGCAGCTTGGTGATAACCCAGTCTATAAGGTGAGCCCTGAGACGGGGGGCCGGCCCGTCCGCACTCTACACCGGAACCTGTTGCTCCAAGTAAATGACTTACCTGTAGAGGCACCAGCCACCACCGCACCCGCCAAGCCGCAAAAAGGACATGGAAAGTTGACAAGGCCAATGAGAACAATTACAAAGACACCGGACTGCGAGACAAGTGAATCAGACGAAGATGAGGAGGGGCCAAGGTATTGGCTGCGAATACCAAGAGAAATACCAAGAGTTGAAAATACTATACCTCATCAAAGGTTTAATGGGAGGCAAAACCATTCTGAGGGGAGAGGAGTTCATTTTGCCCCTGGTGAGTCGGCATCTGAGGGGGAAAGTGTCAATGAGGGAGAGAAGGAAAGACAAACTGAAAGTGCACCATACATTGATGAACCTCAGCCTCACGAGGAGCAGAAGTTGCCTCAGGTCGATGACCCCGACAGAGAGATCCAACAGCCTCGGCAAGAGACCCAGCCAGAGACTCAGCCTACACTGAGGAGGTCGACCAGGGAGAGGCGCCCTGGCCAGATGCTCACCTACACCTCTCTCGGTCAACCAGCCTACCAACCACGTCTCATAGTAAGCGCAGTAGGGGCTCAGCCCACAGTTTATACCCACCAGTATCCTCAGTCTTACTTCCACTCGCTCCAACCCACTCCCATCATCCCTCCTACATACCTGCCAGTTACTTATCCAATCCACTGTTACTGAATGTTTAATACAAATTGCACACATACAGGGTTATCTTTAATGTCATGCCTTGGATATGCTACAGAGTTACATTTTGTATGTTGTTGAGAGTTTAAGCAGCTAATGAAGAAAGAAAGGGCACACTTTGAGTTGAATAACAGATTTCAAGTGTCGGGAGCCACTTTTGTTTGTGGGGGAGTGTGTGATGCATCCCAAAATTGTGCAATCATTTTGTGTTTATTTAAATTAAATGGCGAGGTATTCATTATTTTTCTTTAAAAACCTCAGGGTTTAAACTTATCCTAAAGAATTTCAGGGTTTAATATGATCCTAAATACTGTGCATAACGAGCACGTTATTTTTATTTCATGTAAATGGTGAATTTAAGTGGTAATTGGAAGCAGCACCCAGGTGGAACTTTTGTCACGAGAGCAGTTGCGCTCCAGGTAGCCTCAGGGGGGGAACTTCCGCCCACCCCTCAGATGCAATCCGGACGACGAACTGAACACGCTGTGTTTTCATTGCTACTGAATCTCATCTGTATTTTACAGGTTAGTAGTTGATAAAACTTGTTAATGTCGACATGTAAAAGCCTAGCTTGACGTAAGCGAATGTTATAAAGATGTTTTGAAAGTGTTTAGGATATTTTGTTGAACATTAAAAAAGCCTCTGCTGTTGTCGGTGGCAGGTTCAAGCGCCGCGTGGTAGGCAGTTGCGCATCGCGGGTGCTTGGAGTCATATTACCTGAGTGTAGTCTTGCAGGTACAACTATATTGCACAGTAAATTATTTGGGCTCCTGCACATAAAATAACATGAGAATTTAAGTCGAGAATATGGTGAAATGTGAAGTACCTTATGTTAAAACACTGAAATGTTACAGAGCTGTACTTATTTGTGTGGAGAATGTTAATATTGTGTTATGTGCAGTTAAAGGTAAATCGTTACTGTGAGAGTTATTTTTGCTGAGTGACTTTACATTTAAAGGGGGTTGTACCATTGAAAATGTTTATATTTCTCTGTCTGTGATAGCTGTATTAATTGAACTGAAGTAAATTTAAGGGTGTAAGCGCAGAAGTAATGCAGGTGGTATGTTGCTTGCTTTAAATACAGTTGAGTATTGCTGTCATTTGCACTACATTTTATAGTAGCCTTGATGCACTTATTTACAGGTGGTAATGTGTACTAAAATGTTGTTTAAAGTAGAGAATTTTAAGATGTACACAAGAGGTGATGTATCCACACATGAATGCATTCTGTGAGAAGTTAATGGAACAATTGAATGTCTTGTTCACTTGAGCTACAGTTGAAAGCTGAAACAGACTGACACTGAGAGAAATGTTAGAGTATTAATTTGTGAATTAAAGAGATGCAATCCGGACGACGAACTGAACACGCTGTGTTTTCATTGCTACTGAATCTCATCTGTATTTTACAGACTTTCTCTTTGTTGCTGTGGTACCAATCTTGGGACCCGTAACATTCACTTTGACAAAAGTCTGGATGTCATATTTGGCGTGCACACCCTCGCGAGAGAGATGAGAGACTGGGACGCGCCTGTTGTGGATTCTCGTGATATTAAAAACGTTTGCTTTGTCATCGCTGCCACTGGTTAAATTGATAATTAACGGCAGGCCAAAACAACCCTCGGTCCTACGGCCAGTCTGCGAGTTTAACCTCCACAGCGTCTTCTTCTTTACAGTGTCGTTTGTCAGTAGCGCTCGAAACAATATGCTTCACAAATGGAACAATGAGCAAAAACTATGTGCAGGTAGTACTCATGGGAGTTGTAGTGTCGTAGTGTCACATTGCAATTTGTTTGTTATTTCAGTCTTTTGACAAGACTACGATTTTTCAACACGCCAAAGTGGCCAGTGGGAGTGACTGTGTTACCCGCCACGACCGAAATCCACCCGCATTTGGCGGGTTGGCGGGTGTTTATGTCGAGCCCTACATATAGACAATAGAGATTTGTCAACCAACAGAGATTTTGTTGAACCTTCATTTGTCAGCTTTTAATTCACTCAGTTGCTCAAAGACAAACATTCACAGTTTGGTCTACAAACTGATTTTTATTGGATTTCTGGAAAATGTACAATTTCATATAAAGTGACATAAACTGTGGTTTAAGATTTTATCCATGTTGCCAAGCACACAACAGCTGCTGCAAAACAGCTGCTCTGAATCCCATCCTAAACACTAGCATGCCTACCACTAAAACAGCAGAAATGACACTTCAAAAGGAAAAAGTGCTAAAGACGTGTTGAGATGCTCTCCCTGTGTTAAACATCCAAACAACAGTCCAAATAAAGATTTAGGAAGAAGACAGCGACGGCTATAATGAGCTCAGTTCATCTAAAATAATATCTGCTTTGCTTCTGTGATTAAAGGAGAATAATGACAGACATCAACTTCCAGCTCCAAACTAATAAAACAGATTTTATTTCCATGTGTTGAAGCCATCACAGTGAACCAGAGCAAGTTGAGCAAAACATTTCCCAGCAGCCACTTCTCCCACAGCAGAGTCCAAACAGTGCTTCCTGTTCTCTACAGTTAGGTGTCTTATTGGAAATGGTCTCAGTAGATGACAGTATCTGTCTCGTCTCTATCCTTTCTATTGGCCTCCATTTCTCCTCCTGTTTCCTCCCTTTCTCTCTCTCCCTCTTTCTCTGCCTACATGAAGCTGACTGTGGAAATGTTGTCATCATTCATACTGATGGACTGCTGATATCACTGCTGTCCATTCTGCAGCAACACACAGAGGCCAAAAGCTTGTCTATGAACCCTTTCCTCATGAAGACGTACAGGAACAGGTCTGCAAGAGGACTCAACCTGACGAAGATGAAAGAATAATGGCTGAGGGATATGTAATAGTATCTTCTCTGGATCAAAATGGTGTAAGGCAGGAACAGCAGAGTGTAAATAAGCAGCACCAGAACCAAAATTCCCACAATTCGTCGTTTTTCATCAGAGGAGACCGAGATGGTAGCAGACAGGGCTTGGAGGGTCCAAACAAGGAATAATATTAACAGAGGGAAGGGAAGGAGGAGGAGGATGGTGAAGAATATATTTGGACTCAAATGAAAAAATAAACAAATGAATACAAAGAGAGGAGGAAGGACCCAGACCAGGACACAGACCACCACAGAGGTCCTAATGGTTCGTCTGAAGCGGTACCACAGTGGGTGGGCGATGACCAAATACCTGTAATACAAGATGGACACAAAGTCTTTGAGGAGCTTCAGAGTTATAAACTAATATAATGTTCAGACACAGAAGGAGCTACACACATACTGGATAGACAGACAGATACCTTTCCAGGGAGATGCAGAGCATGAAGTAAACACTGGCAAACAGAGCAGAGAAGTAAATACAATAGAAGATGAAAAATATCTTCCAAACCACATTTGGTGCCACCCAAACGATCATGCAGCAGAACTGAAGGATATCAGTAATGAGAAGGTTGATGACGTAGATGGGAGCAACATGATCTCTTCTCACCTGCAGGAAAACATTGGTAAAAGTCAACAAGCAGTTGGAAACATGTTGTGAAGTCCACCTCCTCCCAAATCTGTCATCTTGCTCTGCCCAGCAGCTGCAGTCAGAGCCATTTCTGACTTTTTCATCCAACAGAAATCTCAGATATGACACACTGGCCAATCACTGCAGGAACAAGACTAAGGGCCAGATTTCCTGCAGCTTCTGCAGCAGTTTTTCAGCATTCTGGCTCAAACACATGAGCTGGATTTATCAGACTGGAGTCGCAGTTTGAGGCTCATGTTTGTGTTTGCAAGGTGAGAATCTGCATTTCAGGGAGGATCGCACAAATAAGAACTGGAGGCAAAGAACTTGATAGAGTCATTAAGCTCAACAGTTTAAGAGAAGGCTGGAATGGAGCCACACATGGAAGCTGCATGTGTTTAGGGTCCAATCAGCTTCATGGACATTTGAATTCTGGAGTCAATTATTCCTGTCAGGTTAGAGATCATTCCAAGCCTTTGTCCCAGCCCCCTGACACCTAGCCCCCAAACCAGATCCAGATCCTTTACAGACAGACAGACTGTAGGACAGACACACCACATAGACAGGAAATAAATAACTCTCAGTCAGAATGTACATACCATAGAATAAAGAGAATAGATGGCCACCAGGGTCAGAAGAAGGCCGACAGCAGCGATTATGCAGGTCAGCACTTTAAAGATGAAATCAAGTTTTTTGAAATACTGAAAGAGCTCGTTGTAATCCTGGTAGTTGAAGGTGATGTTGCTGTAATCGTAGCTTAGGTCCTGTGAGCTGCTGTTAAAGTAGAGACCTTCCATTCTTCAGAGTGAAACCTGTTTGAGAGATCAGGTTTTTAAAGGGAGCAGGTTTTTTAATATCTACCTAACATTGTTCAGTGACATCACTAAAGCTGTGAGCTGAAGTTCACACAAACACAGTGTACCTATAGTTTACCCACAATCAGATCAAATCACAAACTGCTGTCTTTCAGTTAACTTTTATTTAATCAAATAAGAAAAGAAAATAATTAAGTTTAGAACTGATTGACACTGATAATTCTTCTTACTTCACTGAATGTTTTAAATATTAAATGAGTCATTAACTGACTGTAACCCGTCTCCTCCTGAGACTTTTCATCAACAATCACAAAATCCAGAGAAATATTACTATAACAATAGATATAATAATAATAATAATAATAATAATAATAATAATAATAATAATAATAATAATAATAATAATAACGGTAATCTGGACTCTAGATATCAGTATTACTTTCTTATTTATAGATTTAATGCTAAATTGTTCATGCTGTCTCTTATTTTAATTATTTTTTACCTCATTTTATTTAAATTAAATTCAATTTTATTTATATAGCACCAAATCACAACAACAGTTATCTCAGAGCGCTTTTCATAAAGAGCAGGTCTAGACCGAACTCTGTGACATTATTTACAGAAGCCCAACAATTCCCACCGAATGACAAGTAAAAAAAAGATAGTAAAAAAAACAAAGGAAATCAACCCTAACTGGTTTAACCTCAGTGTTCTGTCCACCTACAGTCCAAAGCTGTCATGATCATTTATCTGTTTAATTTGCTCTACATGGAAAAACGTACCTGTAAAAGCCACCTCAATGAGTTCCTCCACCAGAGCCCGATGTTTTGTCCTCTGCAGCCAAACCTTAAATATGGGAAGTGACAACATGCAGCAGGGTGACGATGACACATCTTCTTCTAAGGAAAAGGAGTGGCATGAATATGCAACACATTTTATACACAGAACATATCCTGTCTTATCCGTACATTCTCTCATGAGAAGCTCCTTCCTTTGGCAAATGTAATTCCTACATCCAACATTAAACAACATTCCTACATTAAACATCCAACAATGATCAATACCCAAGAAATCTCCAAACACAGCACATCAAAATGTGTGATTTAAAAGTATAATATGTGATACATCTCATTAAAGATCCAACTATAACTTCTTTGAATTCAGCTTAAGGTCTCACACATGTACAGGCTTGCCTGCCAAAGCAGCGGGCTGATAATAATCTAATAAGCTCTTCTAAGTAAAATCAGTCCATGTAGACTGAAATTTTCGCAGGTAGATTGAAGATTAGAGATTCAGGCCATGAAACCAAAACCAGGTGAGGTCAAGGAGGGTACAACCAAAATGCACCAAATTTGCAATTTGTAGTCTGATACATTCAGCTTCCAGGTTGACACCTCTCCCCCCAATATGGTTAATAAGAGGTCTCCAAAAGCTAAAAAAGTTTGGGTTGGCATCAAGACACCATGTCATTTAACCATTTAAGGTAAGGAGCCTCAGTCATTCAGATGGCAGGTGAGATTTTCAGGATTTCTTTCTTTGGCTACGTTTGACTTTTTTTGTCCCCCTCAGACGCACCTGTCTGCTGCTTATAGATGTGTGAAGTTAATTACTGTTTGAGATTTCAGAATATAAAAATATAATAGGATACAATGTAGTAATTTGAACAACACAGATGTTTCTTCTGCATTGCAGTGCAGGTTTTCTTGTTGTGCAAACATACCTTTCTTGTAGCATTTTTCTTGGTGCAAGATTTTTTTTAGAGATGTGATTGGGCCAGCCCAGTGTCAGTATAGAAAATTACCAAATGGAACGTGTCCATGTTTTTATGACAAAGAGAAAAACACTGCTACAGACTACCAAGGGGACAGCTGATGCTGTAGAGATTTAAAAAAGAGGACAAGGGAGAGGATGAGCTTTCTGAGGAAGAGGATACTCAGAAAACTGATAAAAAGGAAGCAGTAGATCTGTGTTCACACACAAGATACATTTAAGCACATGCCTGAACACGATCAGCGTGGCAGAGAAAGAGATAAGATTCCTTGTAAACTCAGGTTCAACAGAATGAGTCATCGTACTCTCACACTAGTTTAAGCAGAATACTGGTGCCTTAAACTCAACTTCTGGACTTCAGGTCTTGTTTTAGATTCAGTGATTCCTTTGAGTTTCACTCTAAACGATTAGTTAGAAAACTAACTTGGAATATATCCTGGTGTCAAAGGCCGAACTGGAGACGGTCATTCATGTGTTTATATTACTGTAATAGATGTTTAACTTGTTTGAATAATGTGACGGCAATTCTTGTTTTCAACACCTGAGGCAAGCACACCAAAAAAAAGGGCAACTCTCTGTATGTGTGTAGCTACGGGGACAGGGACAGAAACGCTGCAGAACTTTCCTGAGAATCCTGCAGTTTTTAAGAATTCTTCAGCATCAAAGTAATTCAGTGATAGTTGTCAGTATTTCCAAGGTACGTAGTGAAAATGTTAGACAGTAAGTTTATTTGACAAACTGTGTATGAATGAATCAGACACAGATTGAAATGTTCATTTTCAGTCACTAGCCTGTTTAAATAGCACACCATGCCAGGCTCATTTGGAGTAAAACTCACTGTTACAACACGATATGGCAAATCAAGAGGTCTGAGTGGAAGTCTGCTATTTTACTAAACCCTACAATATAAACAATTTTGGCAGGCTACAGTGTGCTGTGGCTAGAATATCAGGCCGCCACTTGTTTCCTCTTAAAAATATTCCTTAATTCCTTAATCTCTTTGCCCCCCTGTGCCCCCCCACCCCTAGACCTGATTGGTCTACCATCCATTGGTCTATCATCAAGTTCATCAACACAAGAACCAAGAGAAACACCTGTCATCAATGATGCCAGCTCAGGTCATCTGTTCATTTAGAGGCTGTGTGATGATGTCTAGGTGGCTGGATGTGGGCAGCAGGTGCTTAACCAGGTCTGGAGTAGAACGATCAGAAGCACAAAGTTGGAGAGCAAGCGTCTTTCCCCAACGAGGTGATTCAATTCAATTCAATTCAATTTTTTTTATATAGCGCCAAATCACAACAACAGTTATCTCACAGCGCTTTTCATAAAGAGCAGGTCTAGACCGAACTCTGAGTTATTTACAGAAGCCCAACAATTCCCACCAAGAGCAGCACTAGGCGACACAGGCAAGGAAAAACTTCCTTTAAGAGGCAGAAACCTTGAGCAGAACCATGGCTCAGGGTGGGGGGGCATCTGCCTCGACCGGTTGGGGTGAGGGGGAGAGAGAGAGAGAGAGCAAGAGAAAGAGAGAGAGCAAGAGAGAGAGAGCAGAGGGAGGCAACCTACACAGTATACACATAGAGGTACAGACAGTAAAGGTGATGGTGCTATAGACTGAATGAAAAATGGTACAGATATTTATAGTAATGTTAATGATAATAATAATAACAGTAATAATGGCGATAGGACTAGTAACAGCAGTTGCAACTGTAGCAGAGGGCGTAGCAGGAACACGGGGGCAGCAGGAGACTCCCAACCTCAGATCCAGACTCCACAGCTCCAGAGCCAGCAACACCCGCAGGAAGCGACAGGAGGGGGAAGCACACGACCACGGGAGAGGGAAGAAGTCGAGTTAGTAACATGCATTAATGGGATGAGGTTGCACTCAGAGGGAGAGAGAGAAGAGGAGAGAGGAGCTCAGTGCATCATGGGAAATCCCCCGGCAATCCTGGTCTGATTCGTCTCTCCGAATCAGACCAGGTCTTCCCCAGAAAGTCTGCCAATGATCTACAAAGCCCACATCGTTTGCTGGACACCACCTCGATAACCAGTGGCGGAATGACGACATGCGGCTATACATGTCATCACTGGTCAGATTGGGCAGGGGTCCAGAGAAAACTACGGTGTCCGACATTGTTTTTGCGTATGAACACACCGACTCAACATTAATCTTAGTGACCTCCGATTGGCGTAACCGGGAGTCATTACCGCCGACGTGAATAACAATCTAACTGTATTTACGTTTATCCTTAGCCAGCAGTTTCAAATAGGACTCGATGTCGCCCGCTCTGGCCCCAGGGATGCACTTAACTATGGTCGCTGGTTTCGCTAACTTCACGTTTCGCAAAATGGAGCTGCCAATTATCAGAGTTGGTTTCTCAGCGGGTGTGTCGCTGAGTGGTGAAAATCTGTTAGAAACGTGAACAGATTGATGGTGCCCAGTGAGCTTTGAATGCTTACGACTATTCCTCCTTTGGACAGTCACCCAGCCACCCTTTCCTGGCTGCTCAGGAAATGCCGGGGAACGGCTACCAGAGGCTAACTCAGGCCGGTCCGCACCGACTACCGGGGACTGGCTAGCTACAGTAGACTGATCTACCAAGGTGCAGCGCCGGACTTCTAACTCACTGAGCCTCGCCTCCATTTCTACAAATAAACTACACTTGTTACATGGATCATTACCGCTAAAGGAGGCAGAGGAGTAACTGAACATCTGACACACCGAGCAGGAGAAAGCATGAGAGAGAGAGGGAGAAGGAGAAGCCATCGTTAGCTGCTAAGCTAAAGACGCTAACGGCTAAGCTAAAGTACGGTAGCGTTGGCTACCAAAAGTTTTAAAAACAACTATGAGATCGAACAGCAGTCACTACAGATGGTTGTCATGGATTTGGTCCGCTAATAAAGATTTCTAGAAATGAGAGCTGCTCCTTCCCAAGTGGGATGGATGCCGTCTCTCCGAATCAGACCAGGTCTTCCCCAGAAAGTCTGCCAATGATCTACAAAGCCCACATCGTTGGCTGGACACCACCTCGATAACCAGCGGCGGAATGACGACATGCGGCTATACATGTCATCACTGGTCAGATTGGGCAGGGGTCCAGAGAAAACTACGGTGTCCGACATTGTTTTTGCGTATGAACATTAACATTAATCTTAGTGACCTCCGATTGGCGTAACCGGGAGTCATTACCGCCGACGTGAATAACAATCTTACTGTATTTACGTTTATCCTTAGCCAGCAGTTTCAAATAGGACTCGATGTCGCCCGCTCTGGCCCCAGGGATGCATTTGACTATGGTCGCTGGCTTCACTAACTTCACGTGATGATGTTGATTTGTGGTTTAGAAACTGAGAGCTGTTAATTGAGCGCTACGCTCATCTAACGTTTAATTTATCCTGAATTTCCATCTGAATGTGAAAACTGTCATGCAGCATCCCAGCAGCAGCCAGCTAAAGAACGAGCTAATAGACCCCACAGCTGCTAAGTCACTGTTGTGTCATTGTGTTATATTCAAAGTAACTGAAGGTATCAGACCATGTGCAAAGTAAGTAGTAGATATGAGTCGGCAAAGCGCGTGCATGTGAACGTGCACGTGCATAATGCGCGTAACAGTCGTGCACATGAATTAATTTGTGATTAATAAAAAAATTAATTAATCAAATCTCAATTAATTAAAAAATGAATTACTTATGAATTAAAATATGGATTAAAAATATTAAATAAAAAATATTAAATTAAAAAATAATAAAAATTTTAAAAAAAGAAAAAAAAAAAGGTCATGCTGAGGTCAATCACCAAGATGAGAGCCCTGTTGTGTGAAGCTGTTAACGATGCAATACGTGACACAGATGGGACACTATGTTGTTCTAGATTTGACAAACAGACGGAATGTGTTAGACGAATGACCTCTGGATGGCGTACCATGGTGCAAATGATAGCGGATAAATATGCAGATGTGAAATCTACTCTACTTGATATAGCAAATGTTTTTCCCGATAATGATTTTCATACCGGTCATGTGTTTTGTTTTTGTACTTTTAGCATTGATTTGTGTGTTTTAATGTTAACCAGAAAACAACACGTCGATGTTGATGATGTGATGTATTGCTTAACTGAATCTTTGGTTTGTAAAAATATAGATGCGTGTACTGATTTTCTGAAAAGTGTATACTTGAAAACTCGTATACTTGGAAAATAAAATACTTGAACACAGACGTTCAATCGTCAGTCTTTGAAACAAAGATCATGGAGGAGGTGATGAGAAATATCTACTATGCGACAGAAAATGCAGGGGGTTACGGAGGCAAGCAAAAACTTAAAAAGGCCATATTTGACACCACTGGAGTCCGGTGCGTAGATTCAGACGTAGAAAACTGGCTCATGAAGCAAGATGCCTAAACTCTACACAAGACGGCTCCGGTGCATTTTAAGAGAAACAAGGTTTTGGTGAATTCAATAGATTGGCAATTCCAGCTAGATTTAGTTGACATGTCGGCTTATTCTGCTTAAAATGATGGGGTACGCTATTTGTTAACATGTATAGATTTGTTTTCAAAATACGCATGGGTTCGCTGTTTAAAAAATAAGAGTGGTAAATGCGTCACAGCATCCTTTAAAGATATTTTAGCCGAAGGTAGAATACCGCGTAAAATTCAAACTGACGAGGGGAAAGAGTTCTTAAACAAAGATTTTAATGCGTTAATGAAAACTAATAGTATCGTACACTTTACCACATCAAACGAGACTAAGGCATCTGTAGTAGAACGCTTTAACAGGACTCTGAAGTCTAAAATGTGGCGCTATTTAACAGCCAATAATTCTAAACGATACGTAGACAGATTGCAGGACTTAGTCACCTCCTACAATCATAGTTATCATCGTAGTATTAAAATGAAACCGAGTGATGTAACAAAAGACAATGAAGATATCGTATTTAACAACTTATATAAAACAAAAGATAAAAGAGTAATTGTTTTAAATATAAGGTGGGCGATACCGTGAGAATTTCAAAACTACGAGGCCCTTTTAAAAAAGGTTATGAGCAAAATTATACTGATGAATATTTCACTGTAAAGGAATGCGTGTCAAGGGATCCACCTGTTTACAGGTTAAAAGACTATGACGGAGAAATATTACAGGGAACATTTTACGAGCAAGAGATGCAAAAAGTTATTATAGATAAAAACAAAACATTTAAAATAGAAAAGATTTTATCTAGAAAGAAAAGACAAGGCCGGGACATGGTGTTAGTCAAATGGGTCGGATGGCCAGATAAATTTAACTCGTGGATTTTGGAAAAACAGGTCATTCAGCTACCTTAGCAGATTACAAACACACGTATAAATGGATACAGAGGATTTTTTTGTCACCCTGCCCAGCAACTCGTCTGCATTATTTTACCCGAGCAATACAATAGCAAACTTTAGAACTATCCAAGCTATCCAACTATCCAAGCCTTTACACTTTAAATCTGCATACGAGGTGGGTTTGATAGAAATACAATATCCAAAAACATGGAGATCTTTTTCATCAGAAGACTCAAAATTTGTTGTTTGATAAAAAATCCAACAAGAGGGTAGTTCTATCAGCAACACAGGGATTCTATACAACAATGTCACAGATAATAGCTGAACTAAACAGTTGTTTATCTGAAAACGACATGGGTCACATTGAGCTTGATTACAACAACATTACCAACAAAGTAAGCATTTTACCAACGAGAGATGTGGAATTAACGTTTCAAGGAAAACTTGCACAAATGTTGGGATTTATCCCCGGAGTGCCTTTTAAAACTCAATGAGGGAATTACAACGCTTAGATCTCAGCCTCGAACTAACACAGTGTTGACACAGATGTCAGTATTTGGCCACATCCTGCCGATGTTAATGTAGGGATGTATAACATGTTTGTTTATACCGATATTGTTGATCATCAGACAGTAAGGGATAGTTACGTCCCTCTTTTAAGAATAGTACATATATCGGGGCAAACAACCATATGATCACAAACACTTATGACAGACCACACTACCTGAGGCTCTGCAAAACACACATTAATAGTATCGAGATTTCTCTCAAGACAGATCAGAATCAACACATCCCTTTACGTACGGCAAAGTGATAATAAAGTTACACTTTCGACCAGTAAAATATCAGTATTAGTCAAGGAGCAAAATGTACCATCCATATGCTCATAACGCGGACAAATACGTTGCATATTATACAGCCTAGCTGGAGGTGATTTACCGGGATACAGTGGGCTCGGTGCACAGTATGCAGGGTTAGGGGGGATCTTTAGGGGTCTATTTAGATTGGCATTCCCCTTACTCAAGAAAGGATTTACATTTGCAGCCCCTCATTTAAAGACAGCTGCTAAAAACATAGCTACTGGATGTTATTACTAACGCCATAAACAGACGTCAAGAGGGGTCCGGTATAGTGACTGTGGCTCCCCGACCAATAAAACGACCTCCTGGGAAAAGAGGGAGTTCCCCACCAAAGAGGCGTAGCCGAACAACAAATAAGAAGACCCAAGCTAAAACTAGAAAAAATATAAAAGCAAGGAGTAGCAAGTCGACAAAACGTCAGAAGACGAGACATTTTTTAACAAGAATGTCGTTGGTACATAACCTGTCACAAGAGTGTGTTAAGTCGGAGCTAGACCTGTTTATGGTACCGTTAACACAAACAAGTATTCAGAAATGCGTCTACGTCGAATTCCCTCCTCTAGCGGCGATATCAGACTCTGCACCCCTCGAATTTTTCATTCCTGCTAGTACAGAGGACTATCTGGATCTAAACAATACGTTCCTGTACACGCGCGCAAAAATCACCAGAGCTGATGGTGGAAACCTGGACCAAGTAGACGAAGTGGGTTTTATCAACTATCCCGGGTGTACAATGTTTTCACAGGTCGACATATCGTTGGGGGACCGACTCGTAATGCAATCATCAAACACATATCCTTACAGGGGTATAATAGAGTGCCTTTTGAACTATGGAAAGGATACTCTGCAGACACAGTTTGGATCAGGACTATTTTGCATGGATACAGCAGGTCATATGGATGACGCAATGGGTGGAGGACGCAATGAGGGACTAGTTAAAAGAATGGAGTACACGCAAGGAGGCCGCGTAGTGGAGCTAATATCCCCTTTGCATTCTGACTTGTTTTTTCAAGACAAGTTAATGATAAACGGAGTAGACCTCAAGATAAAATTCATAAGAGCTAAAAACGAATTTTGCTTAATGCGCAACACTGTAGATGACTTTCGGGTTAACATTATGTCAGCAAGCCTGTTTGTAAAGAAAGTCACCGTGTCTCCGGCTGTTAAGTTAGCCCACGCTAAGACGTTAACGCATGGCAATGTTAAATACGCCATAGACCGAGTCTGTCTTAAAAATTTTAGCGTTCCGACGGGCACTCGTGTTTGTAATCAAGAAAATATATTCTTGGGACAAATACCTAAATTTCTTGTAGTAGGATTTGTAGATCATGAGGCATTTACAGGTAGCTATACGCGTAATCCATTTACATTTAACCATTATGATATAGAGTTTTTATGTTTATACATTGACGGACAGCAATATCCTTCAAAACCCTTTCAACCCAACTTCACCAGAGGGAATGCCGTCAGGGAGTATCATCAATTGTACTCCACAGCTGGAAAGTATCTTAAAAACAACGCTATGGCCAAAACCCGCGATGAATTTTGTAACGGATACAGTCTGTTTTGTTTTAACCTGAGCCCTGATGAAGGATCTGGAGACCATATGTCGCTCATTAAAAACGGTAGTGTTAGATTAGAGGCTCGTTTTAGAAATCCGCTTCAACGCACAATAAATGCGGTTATTTACGCCACATATGATTCTATAATTGAGATTTCATCAAGAAGACAGGTTCTCATTGACTTTTTCTAACTTTGACAAAAGGATAGTATGAATACGATGGAATTGTCAAAAGTACTTGACAAGGTAGTAAAGCAAGGCGTCTTTCTTGGAGTATTTGCTAGTGACCAGCTTCCTAAACCGGTTATTAAAAAGAGACCCGTCATGTTGGTGGTAAACACAGACCCCTCCTACCTGGGAGGACAACATTGGGTCGCTCTCTATATTGACAAACGGGGTGTGGGGTCATTCTTTGACAGTTTTGGGAACTCTCCTGTATACTCACATTTTCCTGAATCCTTTTCTGTCTTTCTCAACAGTAATTGTAAGTCCACGCAACACTCTGTTAGACAAGTGCAGGATGTGAATTCTGTAGTGTGTGGACAGCATTGTGTGTTTTTTCTTTACCACATGGATAGAGGGTTATCTTACGACAATGTTATGACTAAATATAGTAATAAACTGTCATGCAATGATTTTATGGTGTGCAAATTTATGAAAAAAATACAACCCTCGGTTGTATGCGGACAAAATAATTATGCAGAATGTAACCAATGTGTCCGAGTATCAGATTCTTTTAAATGTGCATGATAATATTAGAAGCTGTGTCTCGATCATTATCAAAACGATCACTAGATTGAAGCGTGTATGACAATGTTTTTTGTTATTCTAGTGATATAAATAAAAAACACTTGAAATGATAAAGTTATGTCTCTGTGTATTTATTTAAAACCAGTATACAATTAAAAAGTTATCCAATCACTCAATCGCATTTTAGGAGACACAAAGGGACTTTTTTCATCGTTTGCTATTCGACGCCCTCTGCTAACAAGAGGTGTAGACGGTGATCCAGTAATAAGAGGAGAAGATTCCCCAGAAGTCTTTCTCTTAAACTCGTCAATTTTTCTTTTGCCCCGTTGATTCGGTACAACTGATAAAGGTATATTCAGTATAACCAGTGATTGCAGATATTCATCCCAACCTGTAGGTCTCTGGCTGTCAGACACATTGTGAGAAGCAGTCACTCCTCTTATCAAATCATACACATGAGACCCTTTAATGACATTACCCTTAAACACAAACTCCCCACGTTCAGTCCAAGCAGATATGTTTTTTGAGGACATTTTACCCAAAATATGCAGAGCTTTATTCTTGCTGTTTTTTGGCATGTTTTTTAAAACTTCTTCAAAAACAAAATCTCTTCCTTCTTGATTCTTCTGCTCTGAAGGGTGAAAATCCTCAGTGACCGGCATTGACAAATGTGGCAGGTTGAGGGTTTTCTCCCTCCCGCCACTATATGGCACTGCACCGGTGCCCTGGCAACCGGATGCTGCGGCCGCGGCCTATAAGTACAGGTGAGGATGCATGTGTGTCGGTCTCTTTCTTACCTGGGTTGGGCGTCTCGACAGTTGGCGGTGGTGATCCAGCGCGCTGGTGTACTGACGTGAGTGCTGCCACGGCCGTCAGGGCCCGTAGCGCAACAGTTTAGCCAGCGGTAAAAGCCCTGAACTTGTAGAGTCGCTTGGGCGGCGTCCTGTATGCACGCGACTTTTCTCCCGGTCCGCATGGTAAGTGTGTCTGCTTGTGTGCCTATGGAATTGTCTGCAGTGTGCGTTTAGCGCATCACGGTTAAACACAATGCTCCCTTGATTGTTTGTTCTAGAGCGATTGTTTGCTGTGCGGGCTGTTTCGCTTTGGCCTGCGGCCAGTTATGTGTGTGTGCTGTGGAACCGTGGGGGTATGTATGCACGTCTCGTGTTGTATCCATTTGACTGAATACATGTACTGTGTGAATATCATGTAAAATATTCTAATATATTATAATGGTGCTAAATTTTCCTTTTAGTGATCTGCTACACTGCTGCCTCAGCGGGGATTTAAACGGCGGCTGGGTCCGTCCTTTTCATATTCGGCTTTGGGTATCACTCTCTCTCTCTCCCTGTGGGACTGCCCTCTGCCTGGTCGGCCCAGTTCCGGCGGTGTCTTGGCTCTAAGCGGGCTTACCGGTTTTAGTATTTTGTGCTAGTTGGGTCTAATCACTGTACATTTGGGTTATACAGTTGGCATTTTGTTTTGGTTTGTGTGTTTTCCAATTTCTTTCAGTTTGGTTGGTTTGGGTTAATTGATTTGCATGTCTTGATTTATTTTTGGTGTTTTGCTTATTTGTTTGCCACTGTATATTTTAAACAGTATAGTATTTAAATGATTGGACTCGCACATGTATTTTAGGTGAAGATGGCATGCCGTTTTTAATCGGTTTATTTGGTGGGATTGTTTTTGTTATTATATTCTTGTTCTGTTGTGTTTATTTATTATTTTTTTGTTAATAAAATTATATTTTTCTAAATGTGAAACGCTCTCTGCCCTGGCCTTACTTTAGCGAACCTGTGTGACCTATCTCTTATTATTTCCTGGGGTGAAACTCCCCAGGTGGCGTTGTTGGCAACTTATATTATTTAACTTATTCTTAGTTTTAATAAAATCACACCCTCGTCTTGCCACACAAAGTTAGAGTGTTCTGGTCTTTCTCTCCTTGTTTTACCATGGTGAGAAATCTCTGCAACGCCATGGAGTATTTTTTTGCTTTTTCATGAAGATCTTCAGTCTTTTGATCTAGAATGTCTTTTATAGTAGATCCAGGTCATTTTCAACAGTTTCTCGAATAGACTCGTGTGCCGGAGGTCTTCTTAGAAGATCGAGTTGTTGTTTAGGTACCAGAAACATTTTTTGTGCAAACTCCATAGTCATCTAAGTTTGTCTTGAAGCTATAAGACTCGTTATAAATGGCACGGCGATACTCAGGAGGGGTAGAAGAAAACCGCCAGACTGTTTGAGCATCGTCTTCTTTTTCTTTGAAGCGCAAACCTTTTTTATTGGCGAGCAGTCTAATCCCCGCCTTCTTCTTTTGCAATTTTTGATACTGCGTCTTATTTAAAGGAATTTTACCTTTTAAAACATTGTAAGCTATCCGCATAACGCTACCAAAAGGTCTGGTGATGCAGATTTAATAATATTCACTCTCTGAGATGGAGATGCTCCGCGCAAAGTTTGCAGTAAAGACAGGTTTCTTTTAATGCGATCAGACATGTTTATTTACTTTCTCTTAGGCACATACACAACAGGCAGGTCTGAATGCAAGTCAGTTCTGAGTCTGAAATCATCAGGTGTCTTAGCTTTAAAATCAATCATCAAGTAACCGTAAGGAACACTCGTGGCGTCATCGAAACAATCCACAAAAAAATGACTCTTCCCAGGAAACATTTGTCTAGCCATAAGCATGACTTGGTATTTATCTCTGGGGTTTTTAAACAAAACAACATAATTGGTATTCAAATTAATAGTACGGCTAACTTTGCCTTGAAAAAACAAATTCTGAACCAGGTATAAACAACTTAGATTCCTATGATGCACATATTTTGTAAACACGTTTCGGACCTCAGTGTTATTGCTAGCATCACTCATTAAGTCATCAATAATCAACAAATTGTTTTTATCTAAAGGTAACAATGTATCATCGCATAAAGAAGGTGGTATGCCTTCAATGAAATTCACATTTCTAATTTTCAATAACTGGTCGTACAACGGTTGCCAACACGAAAAAATATATACAACATTTTCAATCTGTTTTGAAATGAGCTTATCGGCATTTTCAATCAACATTTTCACAAAATGTTTTACCGCTATTTGAAGGACCTGACACAATTAGACTAAAAGGATGTTGTAATCTAAAATCAAAATCATCAGTGTCTCTAACAGCCATTTCAATAAGCATATTGTAAAGTTCTCAGGAAAACAGCAGTCAGGAAAAACTCTGCGTACGGTGTACACTACTTGAAGTCTTTTGGCAAATGTTTTAGTTCGAAAGCCTTTTTATTTCTCAGATACTTAAAATTGTCTACTATTGTTAGGATAGTAGACAGGATGACATGTCTCTGCTTAAATCACATCTTACTGTCTGAGCTCATGTGATGCAAAAGCGGAAAAAGACTCGGCCCCAGAGTTAAGCACAGCTGTCAAGAATGTAAACTCGGTTTTATTATTAAAACATTCAAACTTCTGTTTTTAGGAGTCATGGGTTTAATAATCAAGATGTTGCAGGCAAAAAACACACGATCGGTCTATGAAAGTAACACAGAAGACGAGAATACAATGAGCAGAAATAAATTATCACATTATAGATGGTAACAACGCCACATCCCAAATGGCACTTCACATGGCTGAAGGCTGAAACGTTTTGAAGTGAATAGTCCTAAAACTGTGTATCGATATATTACCTCTGAGTGGTAGGATGTAGCTTAAAGCATAAAGCCTTTCTAAATAATCAGACGATTGTTTGATTCCCCTGAAGTTCGCTATAAAAAAGTAAAACAAATAAAAAGCCATACATATTTTAAGACAATATGGGGCGTGAACCATAACTGTGGATAATAAACACAAACGGAGATTCGGAACGGAAAGTCCAGGGAGCAGAAACAGAGAGAACCGGGGAGGTCAAGGGTTGACCTGAGGCCAGAAAAGAGGGACCAGGCTGGGAAACCTCAGGCGGGCGGCCCGAGGGCAGAGCCATGGGGGAACAGCATTCGGGAGGCCGTCCCAGAGGATGACCCAACTGGCCGGGGAGATTAGAAAAACAGAGTTCAGGAGGTCGCCTGGGAGGACGACCCAACAGGCTGGGTACAGGGGCCAAACAGAGTTCAGGAGGACGCTCGGGAGGGCGTCCCAGAAGGCCGGGCAGATCAGAGGGGCTAAACAGTTCAGGTGGTCGCCCGGGAGGACGACCCAACAGATCCGGCAAATCCGGAGGGCAACGGAGTTCAGAAGGTCGCCCGGGAGGACGACCCAACAGGTCCGGCAAATCCAGAGGGCTCAGGACCTCAGGAGGCTGAGCAGCGGGCCTGGGGTCCACAGGCCGGACACGTGGAGCAGGAGTCGGTCTGACCTCCGACTGGACAGTTGGGCTGGGGACCATGGGCCGGAAACGAGGAGCAGGAGTCGGTCTGACCACCGACTGGAGTCGTGGGGCAGGAACCGGCGGGGCCGCTGGTTGAGCTTGAGGAGCAGGAGTAGGAGTTGGTTGGTCGGCGAGACTGCTGGGCTGAGGTCCGAGGGCTGAGCTGCTGGGCTGAGGTCCGAGGGCCTGGCACGAGGGGCTGGAGTCGGTCTAACCACCGGTGGAGTTGGTGCCGGTCGGACCATCGACGGAGCACGAGGAGCAGGAATCGGCTGGGCCACCAACGGAGCTGGTGCTGGTCGGACCACCGATGGAGATTCAGGAGCGGAGGTCGGCTGGGCCACCAACGGAGCTTGTGCTGGTCGGTCCACCGACAGAGGTTCTGGAGCGGGAAATGGCTGGGCCTCCAATGGAGCAGGTACTGGTCTCTTGGAGGCTCGCCGGCGGGAACCACGTCGCCCTCCAGCTGGCCTTGCTGGAGGTGGATTAGGCGTGGAACTGTTCCCCAGGCTAGCTGGCCATAGACTGGCTGCCCGAGCTTCCTCTGACTCCCTGGCCTTCATGGCGAAGTAGGCCAGGAGAGTCATTGTCCCAGAGTTCTTATTGGAGGGCTCGGGCAGGCAGACGGGCAGGGCTGGCAGGTGGTTAGCAGCGCTAGCCTGGCCGGAAACAAAAAGGCCTCCCAGCATGCAGCCAGCAGGCTGGGAATCAGGCAGGGGGCTAGCCGCCGAGGCGGCGCTAGCAGGCTGAGGTGAGGCTTTGAGGAAGTCCAACACCCAGATGGGGAAAGTGTCTGCCGCTCCTGGGTTGGTGGCCAATCTTGTCCGGGCTAGGGACTCTACAGCCTCTTTGTGGCTTATGTGGTTTGCTTTGTACCACATGTTGCTAAGCTCCAACAAGTCCAAACAAAAATCTTCAAGCTCCTCGGAATAAGTGTCCGCTGTGGTCGGGTCATTCTGTCACAATTGAGGTGCAGTGTGGTGCAAGGCAGGGCAGGTTGAGGACCCAAACGCAGGACACGAGAAGCCAGCAGGTTCAGTTCAGTGATTTATTATAACAAGGCAAAAGGCAACAAAAGGCGCACTTACTGGTTTAGTGGCTGATGAACAGTCCAGAAACAAAATCCAAAAATCCAAAATCCAGAACACAATAGAACAGGGAAGACAAGCACACTGCAACACCAAGGGTAATCACAAACAATGACCCGACAAAGACAAGACAGAAACACCAGGAATATATACAGGGACTAACGAGCAGGGCGGGAGCAACACAGGTGACAGGAATCAGGGTAACGAGACACAGGCAGGGAGAGAGTAGAGGAAAAACAGAGAGACTGACAAGACAAGCAGACATGGGGCAGAGTGAATAACCAACAGGACAGAGTACAAGAAACCCAAACGAGAACACAGAACCAGAACATAGAGTGCAGACTAAACCAAAATAAAGTACACAAGAACTAAGACTAATGACATAAAACTGAAACCCCCCAACAGAACACAAAGACAGGATCATGACAATATTAGTAGCTGGTGTCATAAAGTTTTGCGTGTCCGTGACACTCGTACACTTTAGCGAGATTTCAGGGCACTTTTTTTTTTTAATAAATGAGAGCAATCTTTACCGATCCTTCCTGCCATACAGCTGGAGTTTAAAACAAGAACGAAGAACAATCAGGCCCGCTAGACTAAAGTACCTTATATTACACTGCTAAAGATAAAGCATCTACGCTCTAGTTTAACAGTTTTATCCTACAATTCCAGTTAGTCCGACATTATAGTGTATGCAGAGATAGACAGCAGCGAATATACATCCGCCTTCGCACGTTCATGTCAAACCGACAGGTTTTACTATGTGATCGTATGTATTATTTTAATTCAAATACAAATGCAACTAGAACTGCGAGCAGTTGTAAACGGGGTCCAAGCCACCCGGCCAGTCGCCTCGCCGTGAGGGCGTGCGAAGTCGTCCCGGCTCGCGGATGTCCTGCGTAAGGCCCCGAGTGTGGTCCTGACGGGCAGCTCTGAACCGAGGCTAAACGCGGCGTGTTTGAAAATGCCATTGAAATGAATGGGCTTAGAGACGGCGTTCGAAGCTCGATCACGGCGCCGCTTTTGGCCGAATTGCACCAAATCGCTCAGCTGTCATCAGGGCCCCTTGGTGAAGAAGTGACCCAAATTTGGTGTCGATCGGAGCTGCGGTAGTGGAGATATAAATTGCATGTAAGTGAATGGGAGTTTTTTTGATATATGATGAACAGCGCCACCGTTTGGCCGATTGAAGACAAATTTGACACAGGCCTTTGGGAAGTCATGCCGCATAAGGTCACCAAGTTTAGTGCGGATCGGCCTTTCCAAGCCTGAGATATGTTATACTTCCTGTTTGTAGCGTTTTCGCAAAGATTTGTTAGCTTGTAATTCTGCCGTTTTTTATCGGATCAAAATTCCCTCTACAAACTTTCTTCGGCTCTGTCCAGAGATGGTCTGTGCAAAGTTTGGTGTCGATCGGACTTGCGGCTTCGGAGGAGATGATTTCAGCCGGCTTGTCAGTTTTTGCGATATTGCGCGATAAAAATGTAGGCGGAGTGGGCGTGGCTTACATCACGTGATTCACCTCAATCCCCCAAACACGTAGACATAAGATGTATGAATGTGCGATGTATTTTGCCGTAGTTATGAGGCAAAATGTGCTTTGGTTGAAATTCCCATTGAAATGAATGGGAATTTGAGCTTCGATTACAGCGCCACCGTTAGGCTGAACGGCACCAAATTTTGTGGTGGCATCAGGGGCCCATGGGGAAGTATTGACCCAAATTTGGTTTGATTCGGACTTGTGGTTCTGGAGATATAAAATGAATGTAAAGTCAATGGGATTTTTTTGGGGTAGCGCCAACTAGCGGCGAATTTCATGAAATTTTGCACAGGCCTTCAGGGGTTCTCCTATATAAGGTACTCAAGTTTGGTGTTGATCGGCCACTCCTAACCTGAGATCTGACATCACTTCCTTTTATTAGCGTTTTTGGCAAATGTTTGTTAGCGTATAATTGCGACATTTCTTGTCGTATCGAAATTCCCTCTACAAAATTTGTAGAGCTCGGTCCAGAGATTATCCGTGCCAAGTTTCGTGTCGATCGGACTTACGGCTTCGGAGGAGATGATTTTGGCCGGCTTGTCAGTTTTTGCGATTTTGCGCGAAAAAGGTAAGGCGGAAATGGGCGTGGCCTACATCCCGTGATTCAGCTCAATCACCCGAACGAGTAGACATAAGATTTATGAATGTGCGATGTAGTTGGCCTTAGTTATGAAGAAAAATGTACTTTGTTTGAAAATCCCATTGAAATGAATGGGGCATTTGAGCTTCGATTACAACGCCACCTTTAGGCCGATCTGCACCAAATTGTTGTGGTATCATGAGGGCCCCATGGGTAACAATTGACCCAAATTTGGTTTCAATCGGATTTGTGGTTATGGAGATATAAAATGAATGTAAGTCAATGGGATTTTTGAAAACATTTTTAATTTGCAATAACAGCGCCACCTATGGGCACATTAGGTTCCCCTTTGGTGCCTGGCATCAGGGGACCATGCTGAACAATTCGGCACTGGTTTCATGTCAATGTGACTTGTGGTTATAGAGGAACTAATTTTCTGGATTAAAGAGCGCCACCTAAGGGCGAGTTGCACCAAATTCTGCACAGACCCTCAGGGGGGCGTCCCAAATGAGTGGTCCAAATTTGGTGTCGATCGGCCATTCCAATCCGAAGTTATGCCCTCACTTCATGCTAGTAGTGTTTTTCGCAAATATTTGTTAGCGTATAATTGCGACATTTTTAGTCGTATCAAAATTCCCTCTACAAACTTTGTAGAGCTCGGTCCAGAGATTATCCGTGCCAAGTTTCGTGTCGATCGGACTTGCGGCTTCGGAGGAGATGATTTTGGCCGGTATGTCAGTTTTCGCGCTGTAGCTCGAAAAAAGTCTAGGCGGAAATGGGCGTGGCCTATACCAGGAGATTCAGCTGGATCCCCCGAACGCGTGGATATAAGGTTTTTGATATACGCCTTCGTAGTCGAGAGGTCCAAGCCCAAACGCGTTGACCTTGCGTATGGCGCCCCTAGCAGTAGAAGTGTGCGAATTTTTACGCCTGCGGTCGCTGCGCTAAACTGGACCTACCCTATGAGTTTCGAGTGTGTAGCAGTTACGGTCTAGGCCGCAGTATCGGTTTTCTTCACGGAAGAATAATAATAAAAATCTTAGCGAAAACAATAGGGTTCCCAGCCACTTCGTGGTATGGGAACCGCGTTGCCTTGCAATCGCGGGTTCCCAGCCCACTTCGGGCTTGGACCCCTAAATATATGTTTTGTTGCTGTTTAGTTTATGGTTTACCATTTACAAAGTGTGCTTCCATGGACGCTGACATTGTTTTCTGACGTCATTCAGCTGCTACTCGTGAAGTCGGGGTAGTTCCACTTCAAGCAGTGTTCAGGATAGTTTTTCTAGTTGGAGGTCGGAAATTTCCCCGTTCCGAGTTGCCTGGAACGCAGCATAACTTGTCCCAAAACTATGAGCAGCATCTCAGTCACAGACACACACCAACACTACTCTGCCATACGCTCGCTCACACATTATTGTCTGGGCCACAAATTATAATTACACACACTTGTGTTTTCTTTGAGGTTCTGTCATTCTTACCTACAGACACAATCAGCCTCCCTAATACTCTTTATATTAGTGTATGCAAGAGTGCTGTGATGAGAAGGAATGATGTTGTTTGCATGAGAAAATTATAGTGTGAGAGCATCTGAACGTCCAGCTGTAAATCAGGAAGCGCTGCCCCTTTCAGAATAATAAAAAATAGAAGCTTTAAATTTAATTGACAGCGACAGTGTAGACTGACTTTTAACTGCTTTCATCAAAAGACAAATTCCTTCATGACAAATTACACCTTTTAATGTCTTTCTTCATATTCTTATTAATTCACTTAATTGTTTTTTAGCAGTTATTTTCTATAAATTTGACAATACAGGGGTCTAAAAACTGACTGAACAAATCAAACCAATTGTAATTAAAGAAGGATTTATACACTTTATTTAAGCAGAAAGGTCCAGCAGATAAAAGCTATTAAATAGATTTATAATGAATATTAAACATGAAGAGAAGGACCAAAGCTCACAGAACAAGTTTGATCAGAAAGATGTTGTAAAAGTGATTAAAGTATATAAATAACTAAAACAAGAAATATAAAAACAAATACGAAGCAGATTAAAATTCCTTTAAATTAAAATCAGTACAGAAAATCAATAAATCCAAATGTTTTCACCAAATTAAACAGGTTGAGCTGTTAACGTGAAGCGCAGGCTCTTATTTTGAAAACCAGGACCGGATGTTGTCTCAGCTGGCTGTGTCGTGTTTGTTTGTTTTCAACAGCTGATCGATCAACAGCTGATCAGCCGCTTCTGATCACTGATCAATAACAGGTGTGTCATCAACAGTAACAGTGACGGCAATGTGACGTCTCATGGCGCACGTGATGACACAGCACGAGGAGGATCAAAGGCTCAGCGGGGTGTGACGTAACTCCTGCAAAGATCGTCTATGGATGAGGAGGAGGCACTCTGATCAGGATTTATTTTCTCACTAGTGAAATGGTTTTTAACTTTGAACCCAAAATATTTTTTATATTTAAATAATAAAATAACAAACGAACAGAGCTGTTTGTGTCTTGTTTACTGTGTCTTTGTGTACTGATTTTTCTAGTGAACAGTATATTATAAGGTTAAGGTTTTTTTGTAGTCTTTATTTGTCTTCCTCTTTACTTCCCTTTCACGCACATTTAAGCTGGAAAAATGACTTAATAACTTGTTTCATTTTTTATCAAATAAAATAATTATATATAATTTGTTGGAGCAGCTTCTAGTTTTTACACCTTTAAACATTAATTGATAGTAAATTGATAAAGGGGAAAAGTCTGTACACAATCATTTTATTACACACATTTTAATTAGTTTCTAGAAATATTTTGTCTTAGGCTACTAATAGATTAACACTTTTATAATTTTTAAAAATTGTATATATTTTTCATCAATTAGTTTAATTATTATCAATGTAGGCTATTGGTATTTTAATCTAGTACAATTAAATGTAGATCTATACATGAATTTAAAGAGAAAATAATCTCAAGGTATTTTATGTTGCTTTCAAATGTTTTTATTGTTTTTCCTTGTTGCTTTTATGTTTTCTGTAAAGCACTTTGAATTGCCTTGTTGTTGAAATGTGCTATACAAATAAACTTGCCTTGAACACAAACTGGAGATGATCGTTCATGCTTTTATTTCTTCTACTTTAGATTACTGTAACAGACTTTTAACTTGTTTGAATAATGTGACACAATTCTTGTTTTCAAATACACCAAAACAATTAAGACTCGATAAAATAAAGATTAAAAATGCAGTTATGGGAATCCGTTCATTTTACAATTATTTTATTTCTTTACAGATTGAAAAATTTTAAATGACTCAAACTTCAGGCTACAACAAACAAGAGAATGATCATTTAAATCATTTTATTAGGTCCATTGTAGAATAACAGCGTTATGTTTCCTAAAAGTTTAAAGCAAATTCAGGATAATTGTTTTATAAGCCTGTGCTATGGGAACAACAAGCTCTCTGTCTAACACTCACAGACTGTGACTCACACACACTGAAGTCGCTGCCAGACCTTCTTGTGAATCATCCTTCCTCTGCGATGGGCCACTAAATGGTGGAATCCATCATACAGTTCAGTTGGTTCCTGCACATACTGGCCCATAAATGACTAACTATGGCTGTAGAAATTATAGATCTAGACGGGATCACACAACATGCCAGGAGGAGAAAGGCTCCAATAATGATGAACAGAGGTTTCAACATTTTACTAACACATGCTTCCATCCTCCTGCAGTCAGCCATCACTACATGTCCCATCTTCCTGTAAGTCCTGGTTTTCCTCTTTGTGCAGCAGGTCATTCAGATGTTAGATGAGTCATGTTGTCTGAGACATCCGGGACGTACTTACAACACTCTATTCCAATGAAGTGACAAACCAAACGTAGTCTTTCAGTCCAGACGGGCTGTTGGGAAGGATGTGTGTCACCTCCTCTCTGGCCTTCATCTCTTCTTGGGTAATGCTCGACATAGATGTCTTCAGTATTGGAAGTGATGACAGGACGATTAGGACACTGAGCAGAACCACGCCTCCCTGCTCTCTCGTTTGCAGGACCAGGTGAATCCTCTTTCTGCCACCTTCACTGTTGTTTCTGTTGAACAGTATCTGATAGGAGCTGTTCCACCTGTGAGCCTCCAGTTCTTTCTGAAATCCTTCACCACAATCCTTTTCTGTTTCTTCCTTTGGGATCCAACTGCTGCTGCGTCCTGCTTAGATGATGGAAATGCCTCTACGCATTTAGAAAACACAAATACAATGACGAGACAACATGTCCTTCCCTCATATTGTGTCAGTTCAATGAAATCCACCTGCAGATGATCAAATGGGTTGTCTGGAGGTGGATGTGCCACCTGTTGAATCATTATCATTATTATCGATGCTTCTTGTGTTGTATTTATAATTTAGGATCTAACAACACGTCTATATTTAAAAAGCCTTCTTACTTTACAGCATTTTTCCTCACCTGCCTCAGACGTTTGCACAGGACTGTTAGAGTTGTAGCTCCGGTCTTTTTCCTTGGCAGAGGTGAACTGTTCAGTGATGCTGTCGTGCACACTCAGAGCCAGGCTGAAGGTAATGGAGGAGGAATTAAAACCCAGCGGGGCATCAGGACTCTGCAGGAACTCTCTCGTCAGGAAGACGAACTTTATTGACACAAACCAAATCACATATCACATCAGCGCATCTTATTGGCTGTTACCACTGTCCATCACACAGACTTCTTACTCTTATTTCCAGTCTTCACTTTAGATAATCAGGTATTATTGTCTCCAGGTCCTACAGCTGTTTATGGGCCTTTTTCTTCTTTGTTTTATAGTAAATAACTAAAGCAGACTGACCTGGACCATCAGAACCAGTGTGGGCTGAGCAGAGCTTCATGCAGCTTTTGGGCTTTCCTCTGGTTTGTGCTGAGAAAAGATTTGAAGCTTGTGGGCAGTGAACTCAGCCGGCACACTGCCATCTGGTGGTTTACAGAAAATATAGCAGCAGTCCGAGCAGTAAAACAGCTCACTGATGTCCAGCTGAAAGTCCCACAGGCTCAGTCAAAGTGGAGGAACGTCTTGTTGATTTAATGAGGTAAAACGTTTCACTTGAAAGATGAACTTTCTTTCTACTGATAAAGGACAAACTGATGTTGGTTTTATCCAAACCGTGTCTAAAACATTATTCAAGATGATGTTTGTGTTTCTGGTTTCCTGTTTTATTTTGCAGTTTTTCTTCCCACTTGTGTCGTTGTCTTGTTTCACTTCCTGTGTCTGTGCTCACTGTTTTTCTGGATTATTGTTTCTTCATCTCAGACTGCCACCTTCACAGCTCACCTGTAAGTTTTGTTATTTGTTAATTAAAAATGCCTCCCTGGCAGGGGGGGACTGGCCATCTGTGTGATCTGGAGAATCACAGAATGGCCGGTACTCCAGGACTGCCAGCGGGCCGGCCCACCACCCGCCACACGCAGTCATCGCCTGTTTTTCCCCCACTAATCTGTTTCACACTCCAGTACTGTAGGTGGCAGCAATGCACCTTTAAGTTGGATGCCAGCTGCACTGGCCGTGGCCAGTAAGGCAAAGAAGAAGTGGAAGCGGAGGAAGAAATCAACAGCAAAGACGTTAGATAAAAGCATAGAAACAAACAAACAATATGCATAACGCGGCCGCTGGTAAAAACGGAAAGAAAAGGTTGGGGCTGAGAAGGCGAGAGAGAAAAAATTGCAAAGAAAATTTAGATACTGAAGCCGCTAAATGTCGCAAACTAACTGAAATATTTAGCAGCACAGCCACCAGCAGCACCTCGCAGTTAAATATCAGCAGCAGACCCAGCAGTGAAGAAGTGAGCCAGACAGCTATGCAGCAACATGTGATGATGAGGGACAGAAAGATGAGCTGGTTCCACAGGCAGAAACAGGGCAAGTAAGTATGAAACATGAGAGGAGAAAGAGAGTTAGCTGCTAGGGATGATGTTAGGAAGTGATGTTCAGCTTGCTACATTTTTAATGATTACAGTAGTTAAAACAGCTAAACTTCAACATTTTAGCTGTAAAATTAAATTATTGTTGTTGTCGAGTTTCTACGCGCCGATTGCTTTGGGCCGGGCCTAGTCAAAGTCCAGGGCCGTTTTTTAGTCCCAGTCCGTTCCTGGGGCTCTGTGTGTCCATCTCCCCATTATTAGAACAGGGAGCGCCTCAAGTGAGGCTGCGTGCTTGGAAATCTCAGCCCGCTTAGTCGCGCTTCCCAACGGACTGAAAGACGCTCTGTTCATTTGGCGCTGATCAACACTAGATCACTCACAAATAAGACTTTTATATTGAATGACTTTTTTATGACAAATGCGCTGGACTTTTTGTTGTTGACGGAAACATGGCTGAAACCAGGTGATGACAGCGCCTTCTCGGAGCTCCTCCCCCCCAGCTGTTCTTTCTACAACTCCCCACGACTGTCAGGTCGAGGCGGTGGGCTGGCTACGCTCTTCAAAGACGAGCACAGTTGCAGATTACTTCCTGCACTCGTTTATAATAGTTTTGAACTTCAGCTGTTTGTGGCTAATCTAGATTCACCTGTTCTGTGTGCAGTTATTTACCGCCCACCAAAGCTAAACAAAGATTTTATACACGAGTTCTCCGAGTTTTTAGCTGATATTGTTCCTAGATATGATAAGCTTTTGATTTGTGGGGACGTCAATATCCATGTGTGTTGTCCTTCAAACTCACTCGCTCATGATTTTAATACTCTTTTAAACTCTTTTGGCCTAAATCAATGTGTGGAAGGGCCGACACATCATCTCGGCCACACTTTGGACCTCATCATCTCACATGGACTTTCAGTTTTACTTGAGGAAATAACAGAATCCGGTATCTCAGATCACTTCCCTATTAGATTTGAGATCAGTGTTCCACCACCACCTAGTAAACCCGTCTCCTCAGCCTCTAGGCGCCGCTGCATCACACCCTCTTTAGGTGTAGAGTTTGCTTCTGCGTTTATGGGCTCACAGTTTTATGCTTTGAATGGTCTGATCTCTCCTTTTTCTCCAGATAACGTTCTCTCTGTGTTCCATTCTACAAGCACTGAAATTTTAGACTCTATTGCTCCTTTTCGGACTAAAGCTATTAAACCTAAGGTGGATCCCTGGTTAAATGACGCCACAAGGGCCCTTAGGCAACACTGTAGACAAGCCGAATGAAGGTGGAAAAAGGACAAATTATTTACATCACTGGGCCTATTAAGGGACAGCCTGGCCGCATACCAGAAGACTGTAAAGGTCTCGAAGATGCATTATCTCTCTTCGGTCATAACTAGCAGTTGCCATGCACCTAGAGTTTTATTTAATACCATTAACTCTGTGTTGAATCCATGTACCTCTGATCCGACAGAGGTTTCAATAAGCACATGTGAGAAATTTCTTGGCTATTTTACTGACAAAGTAGCATCTGTCAGACAGAAATGCAGTGCTAATTTTAACGTGTTTGTACCTGCTGCTCCTGTGTGTTCTGCTGTTTTAAGGAGTTTAAACCTGTTTCACTTACGCTGCTTTCTGAGGTAGTGCAACATATGAAACCCACCTACTGTCCGTTAGACATTGTCCCAGCCAGGATAGTGAAGGAAGTTTTTAATAGTGCCATTGGGTCAAGTTTACTCACATTAATTAATTCTTGTCTTAGTCTAGGTTGTGTCCCAGCTGCATTTAAACATGCTGTGGTCAGACCCCTACTTAAGAAACCAAATCTTGACTCTTCAGTGTTATCTAATTTTAGACCAGTTTCTCATCTGCCTTTTCTGTCAAAGGTTTCAATCTGGTTTTAGATCACGTCACAGTACTGAGTCTGCACTGCTCAGAGTACACAATGACGTTGCCTTGTCTGTGGATGCCGGGAATCCTGCTGTTTTAGTGCTTCTGGACCTCACTGGCGTTTGTTACGGTGGACCATGCAGTTCTCCTCTCTTGCCTAGAGCATTATGTAGGCATTCGTGGTTTGGCTCTTAAATGGTTTAGAAAAGCTCCTATTTAGCAAATAGGAGCTTTTCTGTTATGATTGTTGAATGCTCTTCATCAGCTGCTCCTCTTTTTTGTGAGGTACCCCAGGGTTCAATCCTTGGCCCAATCTTGTTGTCTTTATATATGTTGCCGTTAGGGAGTATTATAGGAAAGCACAACCTGTCCTTTCATTGTTATGCCGATGATCTGCAGATTTATTTGCCTTTAAAACCGAATGTTAGTGTCACGCTAGACTCCCTACTTAGTTGCATTGATGATATTAAGTTGTGGTTGTCACAAAATTTTCTTAATTTAAACACAGCAAAAACTGACTGTGTCATCTTTGGTAACCCAAATGGTTCAGCTGTGAATTTGGGGGCTTTGGCTCTATATCTTAAGCCTGCTGTCAGAAATTTGGGGGTTACTTTTGATTGCAACATGAAATTTGACATGCAAATCAGTAACGATGTCAAAACGAGTTTTTTCCAGCTTCGCCTTTTATCTAAAGTTAAGCCTTTTCTTAACAGGCATGACCTAGAAAAAGTGATTCATGCCTTTATTAGTTCGAGGTTGGATTATTGTAATGCTCTTTATGTTGGTTTAAATCAAAGCTCCGTCTCACGACTTCAACTTGTGCAAAATGCTGCTGCTCGGTTTTTAACAAATACATCTAGGCGTGCTCACATCACTCCCGTCCTTTACAATTTGCATTGGCTCCCAGTGCAGAATAGAATAAATTTTAAGATTTTGCTGTTTGTTTTTAAGGCCCTAAATGGTTTGGCCCCGGAGTACTTAACTGAGATTTTAACCCTGCGTGAGCACAGCCGGTCGTTACGGTCTTCAAACCAATTGGTTTTGGAAGTCCCAAGGTCAAAGTATAAGCAATGGGGTGATCAGGCGTTTGCAGTTGCTGCTCCCAGACTCTGGAACAAGCTACCCCTGATATTTGCACAATTGCAGATGAAACTACTTTTAGGTCTAAACTTAAAACCCACCTGTTTAGAATGGCTTTTAATACGCAGTAGTGGTGTGACAATTTCCTTTTTCTTGTTTCTTTTTAACTTATTCTTTTCTTTTTTGTGATGTGTATCTATTGTATAATATGCTGTTTTATTATGTTTTATTATTTTTTATGATGTGAAGCACTTTGGATACCTGACGGTTGTTGTGAAGTGCTATAGAAATAAACGTTGATTGATTGATTGATATAGACAATAGAGATTTGTCAACCAGCAGAGATTTTGTTGAACCTTCATTTGTCAGCTTTTAATTCACTCAGTTGCTCAAAGACAAACATTCACAGTTTGGTCTACAAACTGATTTTTATTGGATTTCCAGAAAATTTACAATTTCATATAAAGTGACATAAACTGTGGTTTAAGATTTTATCCATATTGCCAAGCACACAACAGCTGCTGCAAAACAGCTGCTCTGAATCCCATCCTAAACACTAGCATGCCTACCACTAAAACAGCAGAAATGACACTTCAAAAGGAAAAAGTGCTAAAGACGTGTTGAGATGCTCTCCCTGTGTTAAATATCCAAACAACAGTCCAAATAAAGATTTAGGAAGAAGACAGCGAGGCGGCTATAATGAGCTCAGTTCATCTAAAATAATATCTGCTTTGCTTCTGTGATTAAAGGAGAATAATGACAGACATCAACTTCCAGCTCCAAACTAATAAAACAGATTTTATTTCTATGTGTTGAAGCCATCACAGTGAACCAGAGCAAGTTGAGCAAAACATTTCCCAGCAGCCACTTCTCCCACAGCAGAGTCCAAACAGTGCTTCCTGTTCTCTACAGTTAGGTGTCTTATTGGAAATGGTCTCAGTAGATGACAGTATCTGTCTCGTCTCTATCCTTTCTATTGGCCTCCATTTCTCCTCCTGTTTCCTCCCCTTTCTCTCTCTCCCTCTTTCTCTGCCTACATGAAGCTGACTGTGGAAATGTTGTCATCATTCATACTGATGGACTGCTGATATCACTGCTGTCCATTCTGCAGCAACACACAGAGGCCAAAAGCTTGTCTATGAACCCTTTCCTCATGAACACGTACAGGAACAGGTCTGCAAGAGGACTGAACCTAAGAAAGATTTTAGAGATGGTAATGAGGTTATCATCTTTTACTCCCAGGTACCAAATGATTCTGGGCAGGAACAGCAGAGTGTAAATAAGCAGCACCAGAACCAAAATTCCCACAATCCGTCGTTTTTCATCAGAGGAGACCGAGATGGTAGCAGACAGGGCTTTGAGGGTCCCAACCAGGAAGAAGATTAACAGAGGGAAGGGAAGGAGGAGGAGGCCAAAGCTTATCTTTTCATCCACTTTAGAAAGCTTACAAATGAACACAAAGAGAAGAGGAAGGACCCAGACCAGGACACAGACCACCACAGAGGTCTTGATGGTTCGTCTGAAGCGGTACCACAGTGGGTCGGCGATGACCAAATACCTGTAATACAAGATGGACACAAAGTCTTTGAGGAGCTTCAGAGTTATAAACTAATATAATGTTCAGACACAGAAGGAGCTACACACATACTGGATAGACAGATAGATACCTTTCCAGGGAGATGCAGACCATGAAGGAAACACTGGCAAACAGAGCAGGGAGGTAAATGTATCCGAAGATGTTTGGAATCTTCTTCTCACGTTTTGCAACCCAAACAATCATGTAGCAGAGCTGAATCAGGTCAGTAATGAGAAGGTTGATGACGTAGATGGGAGCAACATGATCTCTTCTCACCTGCAGGAAAACATTGGTAAAAGTCAACAAGCAGTTGGAAACATGTTGTGAAGTCCACCTCCTCCCAAATCTGTCATCTTGCTCTGCCCAGCAGCTGCAGTCAGAGCCATTTCTGACTTTTTCATCCAACAGAAATCTCAAATGTGGCTATGACACAAGTTGTCTTTGCTCTTTATTAGTGTGAGAGCTGTAACAGCTTATTAGTGTTATTTTTATTGTTATTATTAGTAGTAGTATTTATTCCACCATTTTTTGGCAGCTAACTTTTCCTGTATGCGTGTCCTACGAATTTAGTTTCAAATGAAGTTGGGACGTTGTGTAAAAAAACGTAAATAAAACCACAGGATTTACAGTGATTTGCAAATCCTTTTCAAACACTACAAAGACAAGATATATATTTTTACTTCTTTATTTGAAAGGCACAGTGCTCATGAATGAACATAAGGACAATGTCCATATGTAAATGAGCCAGATTTAGCCGTACAGACTAATTTTCACCTGGAGTCCCTGGTAGGTTGATCTTATAAGAACATTAAAACATGGCCTACAGACAACATTAAAAAACAAAAAAACAAACAATCATAAGCAGACAACACAAAAGCATGGATAAAACATTGAAACTCAAATTACATAAGCCCAGACAAAATTAGACAAGCACAAATAATATGACACGTAGAATACCTCAACATGTGAGTACAGGAATATTTAAAAACAATTACAAATGCATTACCGCACATAATGACTACATATTTGATTGTCCAGTAACCACTGTTCTATAGCTTTTGAAAAGGTGGTAAGAGAAGAAATGTTTCTTAATTCTGTAGCTTTCGTATTCCACGTATGCGCAGCTCGGTAGGAAAAGGCTGACTGTCAGAGGGAACTATTCTTATATGGTATTCTACCGTCACCTCTGGAAGTAGCTTGCTTGTGAATGACTGAGCCTTTCAGGGATGCTCCTTTTATATACAATCAATGTACTGATACTGACTATTGTACAGACAACCTACAGAGGGCGCCGTTTAGCCGGTGTTGCATTACGTTGCATGTAATCTAAGGTCAAGCAATAAAGTACTCTTGAGAATGGCAGTCTGTGTGTACAGTCCACTCAATACAATCATGACGCTCACCTGTTTCCAATTAACCTGTTTACCTGTGGAATGTTCCAAACAGGTGGTTTTTGAGCATTCCTCAACTTTCCCAGTCTTTTGTTGCTCCTGTCCTGTGTTGCAGACATCAAATTCGAATTCGAAGTGAATGAATATTTGCAAAAAACAAAGTTTATCAGTTTGAACATTAAATATATTGTCTTTGTAGTGTATTAAATTAAATATAGATTGGATTTAAAAATCATTGTATTCTGGTTTTATTGATGTTTTACACAACATCCCAACTTTAGTGAAATTGGGTTTGTACATCCTCATGACATGGGTGCTATTACCTGGATTCCCAGATGGTTAACTACCCCAGTGCCAATATTTTAGTTCCCCAAAATCTACAATAAACTTTAAGATACTAAAACCAACAAAAGGTTTAAGGAAATTTAGTAGTACATCACTTAAGATTAGACAAAGCACTGATTTACAATTTCAACCATCCCTGGTGGTGGTAACACCAGCACAGAAACAGTCTCAGCCACTGCAGGTTTACGTCTGCAAGGCAGCCTGCTCAACCTAAGATGACATGGTTTTAATGTCATACAAAGTCAAAGAAGCAGTAACTACAACTTACTGAAATGTTACAGAAATGTTAACTGCAGATATGCATGGGCAAATCCCAACCCCCCCACAGGAACACTTCCCCTTACTGAGACGGCTCTAGTTAAGGTCTTCAATGACATCCATTTAAACACTGACAGTGGCAGAATTTCAGTCTTAGTATTATTGGATCTCAGTGCTGCATTCAACACAGTCGACCACAACATATTACTAGACAGACTTGAAAACTGGGTTGGACTTTCTGGCACAGTACTAAACTGGTTTGAATCCTACTTAAAGGACAGGGACTACTTTGTGTCTATAGGTAACTACACATCTGAGCTGACAAAAATGATATGTGGGGTTCCCCAAGGCTCCATTCTGGGACCTCTTTTGTTTAACATTTACATGCTTCCACTGGCTCAGATTATGAAAAACAACAAAATATGTTACCATAATTATGCAGATGACACACAGCTTTACATAACCATTTCACCAGGGGACTATGATCCTATACAGGCGCTGAGTAACTGTATTGAGCAGTTACTGGATGTGCGACTGGATGTGCCAGAATTTTCTCCAATTAAACAAAGATAAAACTGAAGTTATTGTTTTTGGAGCCAAGGAGGAACAATTGAAAATCAGTGCTCGACTTCAATCTGTAGTGTTAAGAACCACAAATCAAGCCACAAATCTTGGTGTAGTCATGGACTGAATTTGAGCAGCCACATTAAGACAATTACAAAGTCAGCCTACTATCACCTGAAGAATATATCAAGGATAAGAGGCCTTTTGTCTCAGCAGGACCTGGAAAAGCTTATCCTTGCAATTATCTTCAGTCGACTTGACTACTGTAACAGTGTCCTTACAGGGCTCCCTAAGAAATCCATCACACAGCTGCAGCTGATTCAGAACGCTGCTGCTCGAGTCCTCACTAAGACCAAAAAGGTGGATCTCATCACTCCAGTTCTGAGGTCTTTACATTGGCTTCCTGTATGTCAAAGAATTGATTTCAAAATCCTGCTGTTAGTTTACAAAGCACTAAATGGTTTACGGCCAAAATACATTTCTGATCTTCTGCTTCGTTATGAACCATCCAGACCTCTCAGGTCGTCTGGGATCAGGTCTGTTTTCTGTCCCCAGAGTCAAAACTAAACAAAGAGAAGCAGCGTTCAGTTATTATGCTCCGTATATTTGGAACAAACTCCCAGATAACTGCAGGTCTGCTGAAACTGTCAGTTCTTTTAAATCAAGACTGAAGACCTTTCTTTTTACCACTGCTTTTAATTAAATATTTAAGATTTTTCTTTTTATTGATAACTTACACTGCACTGTATATTTTACTGTCCTGTTTTCTTTTTCTTTGTTTTTAGCTTTTTACCATTGCTTTTAATTAAATCCATTTAACTCTTTTAACCCTGATTGTAACACTGTAACTTTTATTATATTTTATGTTGCTTTAAAACGTTTTGATTTTATTTCCCTGTTGCTTTTATGTTTTATGTAAAGCAATTTGAATTCCCTTGTTGTTGAAATGTGCTATACAAATAAACTTGCCTTGCCTTACTGCCTAGCTAAAACTTACTAATTCACCCCAAGTCTTCATGCAGCTTGTGATGGGTATTTTTGCACGAAAAAAATAGCAGAATTGCGGAGCAACTTGAATGCAGGCACCCCACAAAATCACATGGATGTGCCCCAGAGACAGCTTGTCCAAAAACAGCTGACACTAACCACATCACCAGGACTCTATGAAAACCACAATCTGATGCAACCCAAAGGTAAAACACCACTTATACCTAACAGGGAAATTCCTGTGTAAAGTGAATCAAAAAACAGTTATCCTCCTATCAGCACACAAAAACCATATACCAGTAAGGCACTAAGGCTTCCGGAAAACCCAGAACACATGATTCATCTCCCAACACAAAGCACAAAACCAGCACACAGCTGCACCAAATGACTAATCAGCAGTGCAGTGATGATGCACCAAACAAGTTTTTACTGCACTAACTTTTAGACGAGTCCTCATTTGTTATGACCTGGCTCAAAAAGCCACAACAAAAGGGAGACACACCACGGATGAATGTTTAACAAAATATATTTATTTAACTAAAAATAGCCAAAATAAGACTAGTGCCAAAGGTGAAGTATGATAAAGTATGAACATCAGTGGTTTCAGTCATATTTGGGCAGGATGAATGGATGCATGGAAAATGTGTGTAAGGGTGTAATGTGCAAGAAAACAATAACTACACAACCTGATCGCATCTCATGCGTCACATATACACGCTTTGGAAAAGCCGTGTCTATAGTACGCAAAACTGCGATTTTGCGTGTATATGATATGCTGCAGTTTGCAATAGCGTTGCAACACAAAGGAGGCTAATGCTACCTACGGCCGTGAGGCTGATGTGCACATGCATATATCGGTCGATCATGCATATATTTACTTTAGGCACTAACTAATTGCATGGTTGAGGTTAGGGAAAATGCCTCGGGGAGGCTGTCAACTCCTTAAATAACAACATCACTAGCTACCTAGCTAGTTAGCGACCGGAAGCACTGCTCACGCATCCGGTCACCCAGGGCGTGACATACACGCTGCCGGGATGCGCCTCATACACACGTACCTGGAGCGCCAACTATACACTCAAAATCGCTGTTTTACGTACTAATAGACACGGCTTTTCCAAAGCGTGTATATGTGACGCAAAAGCATGAGAACAGGCTGGACTACAACAAAAACAGCATGTCCAGAAACCAAGGCAAAGGTGGTAGTCAGTAGAGAGGTCTGTCACCTCCGCCCAGCAGGATCCTCCCTAAGAAAGAGGCGTTGCAAAACACTCTAAAGGGCAATTAGCCCAGGTGCCCATAGTTACTCACTTAGGGCGTTACCAAAATTGCTTGCTCCTCCCTCTCCCTACCTACCTCCACTCCGTTTGCGCGTTCATGCGGAGGGTCCGGCACATTGAGTGGCATCTGAAACCAACAACGGCGGAGAGGGCTGTTAAACCCTCAAATGCTGAGTGAGCACCGACGCCAGCTTGTATGTTTCACCCTTTGCTGCACGATGGGGGACCTTTCTTTTAATGTGAGTTCCGTCTGACTTCGCCGGGTTAACATGTAGGATTTTTAAATTCCGACACGACACTAACATTTTTTATGGAGTTTTGTAAACTGAGGTTCAGGAACAGGACCACGCCTCCCTCACTCATCCTACCACCTGCGCTTCAATACCTCCAATCAACCACCCGTACTCCACTGATCCCATCCACCTGTGCTTCTCAATTCCAGCCACAAGCGCTTGCGTATATAAGCTGTCTAACCCATTTCCTCTCCCGTTTCTCAGTTCTCACATCCCTCCCACCCTAACCCAGCTTGTTCACCTCTTTCAATAGCCAGCACCGCGGCCTCACAGCAGAAGGTTCTGAGTTAGACCTCTCTCAGCACAGGCCCTCTCCGCAGCAGAGTTGCACGCTCTCCCTGCTCGAGTGAGCATCCCCTGGGCGCTCCGGCTTCCTCCCACCATGAAACACATGCACGCTGAAAATACATAATTCTGCTTAGTGATCATATTGTCTTCTTCTACAATAGGAACCACAGGGGGTTCATAAGACCAAGCTGCTTATGAAGACGCAGCCCCCACCCTGAGTCTCGACTCCCACGGGTTCCTAGCCAGCTCCGCCACCGAACCACAAGCAACCCGGCCGACCTCTTCATCCCTCTTCCCTCGACCCTTCATCCCTCTTCCCTCGACCCCTTCATCCCTCTTCCCTCGACCCCTTCATCCCTCTTCCCTTGACCCCTTCATCCCTCTTCCCTCGACCCCTTCATCCCTCTTCCCTCGACCCCTTCTCCCCTCTTCCCTCGACCCCTTCTCATCCCTCTCTCCTATCACTTAGGCAAGGCAAGGCAAGGCAAGTTTATTTGTATAGCACATTTCAACGACAAGGCAATTCAAAGTGCTTTACACAAAACATAAAAGCAGTAGGGAAGAACAATAAAAACGTTTAAAAACAACATAAAATATAATGTTACAATCAGGGTTAAAAGAGTTAAATGGAAAATAAAAACAAGCTGAGGGGTTGAGCATATAACTGAGTCACCATCATTCTGAAAAGAGAACAAACAGAGAAGTACTCTTAATCTACTCTCTCTAGCTAGTCTGTACTCGGGTCCACAGCAATCTTTGGGTCCACTGAAACTCCAAAAACCCTCGGACACTACAGAGAAACCAGGACATGTCTGTCAGCAGGCCCCTTTGATCCAGCCAAATCACTCGGCTGAGATTTAAGATCCACTTCCTTCACTCTGTTCAATCTCATTCCCAAAACGTCCTAACCCAGCTACCTACTCATTTCTCACCATGTAAATATTTAATTAAAAGCAATGGTAAAAAGCTAAAAACAAAGAAAAAGCAAACAGGAAAGTAAAAGTTACAGTGCAGTGTAAGTTATCAATAAAAAGCAAAATCTTAAATATTTAATTAAAAGCAGTGGTAAAAAGAAAGGTCTTCAGTCTTGATTTAAAAGAACTGACAGTTTCAGCAGACCTGCAGGTTTCTGGGAGTTTGTTCCAAATATACGGAGCATAATAACTGAACGCTGCTTCTCCTTGTTTAGTTTTGACTCTGGGGACAGAAAGCAGACCTGCCCCAGATGACCTGAGAGGTCTGGTTGGTTCATAACGAAGCAGAAGATCAGAAATATATTTTGGCCCTAAACCATTTAGTGCTTTGTAAACTAACAGCAGTATTTTGAAATCAATTCTTTGACATACAGGAAGCCAATGTAAAGACCTCAGAACTGGAGTGATGTGATCCACCTTTTTGGTCTTAGTGAGGACTCGAGCAGCTGCGTTCTGAATCAGCTGCAGCTGTCTGATGGATTTCTTAGGGAGCCCTGTAAGGACACTGTTACAGTAGTCAAGTCGACTGAAGATAAATGCATGGATAAGCTTTTCCAGGTCCTGCTGAGACATAAGGCCTCTTATCCTTGATATATTCTTCAGGTGATAGTAGGCTGACTTTGTAATTGTCTTAATATGGCTCCTCAAATTCAGTTCTGAGTCCATGACTACACCAAGATTTCTGGCTTGATCTGTGGTTCTTAACATTACAGATTGAAGTTGAGCACTGACTTTCAATCTTTCCTCCCTGGCTCCAAAACAATAACTTCAGTCTTATCCTTGTTTAATTGGAGAAAATTCTGGTACATCCAGTCGTTGACCTGCTTAATACAGTTACTCAGCCTGTATGGGATCATAGTCTCCTGGTGAAATGGTTATGTAGATCTGTGTGTCATCTGCATAATTATGGTAACATATTTTGTTGTTTTTCATAATCTGAGCCAGTGGAAGCATGTAAATGTTAAACAAAAGAGGTCCCAGAATGGAGCCTTGGGGAACTCCACATGTCAATTTTGTCAGCTCAGATGTGTAGTTACCTATAGACACAAAGTAGTCCCTGTCCTTTAAGTAGGATTCAAACCAGTTTAGTACTGTGCCAGAAAGTCCAACCCAGTTTTCAAGTCTGTCTAGTAATATGTTGTGGTCTACCGTGGTCGAATGCAGCACTGAGATCCAATAATACTAAAACTGAAATTCTGCCACTGTCAGTGTTTAAATGGATGTCATTGAAGACCTTAACTAGAGCCGTCTCAGTGCTGTGGTGTGGTCGAAAACCTGACTGGAAGACATCAAAACAGTTATTTAGTGCCAAGAAAGCACTCAGCTGTTGAAAACAGCCTTTTCAATTATTTTACTTAAAATGGGAGATTTGATATGGGCCTATAATTCCTCATTAGTGAACTGTCTAGATTGCTCTTTTTTAAGAGTGGCTTAATGACTGCAGTTTTCAGGGCCTGTGGGAAAAAAACCTGAAAGGAGAGACATGTTTACAATTTGCAGTAAATCAGAGGCCATGCATTTAGACACCTTTTTGAAAAACCCTGTTGGCAGAATATCAAGGCAGCATGAGGAGGATTTCAGATGTTGTATTATGTCCTCCAGGTTTTTATGGTTAATAGAATCAAATTGTCTCATGCTATATGAATTGTTTTAAGTGGACACAGGGATAGGACATATCCTGTACCTGACATGGAGCCGCTGATTGCTTGCCTAATTGTTTGAATTTTGTCTGCAAAGAAGGAAGCAAATTCATTGCAGGCCCTGGTGGATAGAAGGTCAGAGGCTACAGACACAGGAGGGTTTGTTAGCCTGTCGACAGTAGCAAACAGGGCACGTGCATTATTAGTGTTTTTGGTGATGATGTCAGAGAAGAAGGACCGCCTTGCATTTCTCAGTTCCAAATTATAAATGCAAAGTCTCTCTTTATAGATGTCATAATGAACCTGGAGATTTGTTTTCCGCCACCTGCGTTCAGCTTTTCGACACTCTCTTTTTTGAGTTCTAACCAGCGTGGCATTTCTCCATGGAGATCTTCTCTTACCAGAGACCACCTTCACCTTGGCTGGTGCAATGGCATCAATAACATTTATAATTTTAGAACTGAAATTATCCACAAGCTCATTGACAGAGACCTGTGGAAGGGCAGGTGTTGGGGAGAAAGCCTCAATAAATGCTTCACTAGTGTTTTCAGTGATATGCCGTTTTGTGATCACCTCTGTTTTAACATTCGTGTGCACGCAGATAGCACTCTCAAAGAACACACAGGAATGATCAGAGAGAGCAACATCAGTCACCACAACCTTGGAAATGTCCAGACCCTTGGAGATGACCAAGTCCAAAGTGTGCCCCTTATTGTGCGTGGGCTCTGTCACATGTTGAGTCAGTCCATAATTTTCAAGAACACAGAACAGTTCTTTAGTCCCTCTGTCCCATGGGTTGTCAACATGGATGTTAAAATCACCAACAATAACCACATAGTCAAAGTCAACACAGATTATAGACAGCAGTTCACCAAAGTCATCAAAAAAGTTTGCACAGTATTTAGGGGGCCTGTAGATGTTTAGAAAAATAGCTCTAGAAGAGGAATACAGCTGAAGAGCCACATATTCAAAAGAAGCAAAATTCCCATAAGAAATCTTTTGCATTGGAGGAGTCATTAAACAAAATGGCAACTCCACCTCCTCTCTTATGCACTCTAGCTTCACTCATAAAACTGAAGTTGGGGGAGTCGACTCGATAAGGACAGCTGCACTGTTATCTTGGTCCAACCAAGTTTCAGTTAAAAACATGAAATTAAGATTGTGAGTTATTATAAAATCATTGATTAAAAATGTTTTTCCTGCCAAAGACCTAATGTTTAACAAAGCTAATTTTAGTGAGTTAAAAACATTATCTGGCCCACTTTTTTCAACAGGCTGCGGCTGACGAGGAATTAGTACTAAACTTGCTGGCTTCCTGTTTTTTAACACATTCACCACACTTTTTCTGTTACCTATCAAGACAGGGATGGAGAAGACTACCAGCACATTGGGCCCCGGCTTGTCCTGGGAAGAGTCATGAGTGCTATTTTCCTTGTAGCCTGGACCCAGCACATATCAGACAGAGCTTACTGGGCTTTTAGCCATTGCGGAGCGGGAGGGCGGGTTGTGCCTGGAGGACTTAGAGCCAGTGGTGGAGGTGGACGGTGAGGGGGGTTTAGGGTAGAGAAAATGGGAGTGGAGCGAGGGAAGGTGCGCGGAGTGAATTTGGTCCCAGCTCTAACCAGGTCTTCCATGTGATCAGTGAAGTCCAGCAGAGGGGAGAGAGGAGAAAGTGTGTTTGGGGGGGATTGGGGGGGTAGAGATGTTGAATCCTCACTGTTGGTTGGGAGAGGTGGAGGCTCTTCCTCTTGGCTCAGATGTCTCCCGTGATCACAGCTCTCTTCCGACGGGGGCTGGGATGGCTCTCCTTCAAGGTTTCTGGCGTGTTGTGTTTTGTCTTCTTCTTGTTTTGATTCCTCTTGTCTCTTGTCCTTGGCAGAGGGAACAGATGAGTGACGCAGAAAGTAAAACAGGTTAGAGCTAAACAATTTTACTCCTGACTTGTTAAGGCGAAGTCCATCTGCCTTAAAAAGATGTCTGCGCTCCCACAGAATATAAAAGTTCTCAATGAAATGCACTGAATGGACAGCACATGCCGCTGAGAGCCACCTGTTCAGTGCCATCAGTCTGCTGAATCTCTCAGCTCCTCTTTGGACTGGCGGTATAGGGCCACTGATAAACACCTCAGCATTCAAAGAGCTGACTGTGTTCAACAGATTATTAAAGTCCTCTTTCAACACTTCAGACTGTTGCTTCACAACATCTTTGGTCCCGATGTGCACTATGATGTTTTTCACAGTAGGATGTTCAGCCACAATATGCAGGATTCTTTCTGACAAATCTGACACCGTATCCTTTGGAAAGCAGAGTACTTTGGTGTTCTTACTGCACATGCTTCTTACATCGCTTACAGCAGCGTCACCCACAATCAGAGTTTGAGGCCCAGTCGTTAGCTTTCGCTGCAGCCTTTTACTTTCTGATTTACTCTCAGTCCTTACCCTTCTGTGTGAGGATGGGATGTTATCCAGGTCATCAGACGGAGATCCAGGGTCCTGCAATAGTGGTGAAAATCTGTTCTGCTGTTGCACACTCGGCTGTTGGGGAGGTTTGTTGCTAACTCTCCCTTTCAGCAGCTGTCCACGGCTGTGTCCTACCAAGAACAGGGTTGAAGAGGCGTCTGCCTGGATGATAATGCAGGCCAGCCAGTCGCATCACAAATCTCAGGGCTGTGTTCTGCCTGTTACTCGTCCTCCCATTTCCCAAGGAAATGATTTACTCTTAGGCTTTGCACCCAGAGCGCTCCAGGGAGGACTCCCACTTTTAGATTTATTACCCAGTACACAGGCCTCCTGCTTCTTGGTAGTCTTGTTGGTGCTAATTAGCCGTGTGTTAGCATGCTCTTGTCCACTGTTTTGACTCCACGGGAAAGTGGTGTCATTCCCACATAATCCATTCACTTCCACATTCACTTCTAACCTTTGGATTTTGGTTTCCAGCACTGTAATTTTCTGTAGAAGTTTGTAGAAGTCGTCCGTGGAGAAGGGGGGCATCTTGTTGCTAATTAGCATTAGCTATAGCTCCAGTCACTGCGGTACAGGCTAGTGCTATTGATAGGCCGCACTCACGTAGCACTAAGATCATAAAAGTTTTAAAGTATGGCAGGAGCCGACTTTATCTGACAGTCCCAGTGATTTAAAAGTATCCAAGAGCTGCTGGCTTCTAGCAGGGTAAAAAAAAAGAGACTTTAAGCAAAAATAAAGCGAAAGAATGCAAGGAGAGGCAGGAGCAAGCAGCAAAGCGTCTGCACTGTGAGAAAGCAGGAAGTAATTTGATGACTTAGTCATCTCTAACTTGGCGCAGTCCTGTTAGTGA
>JALXJV020000034.1:193892-231872 GCA_024633595.2 Lepomis macrochirus | reverse complement strand
CAAAGTCTACCACTCAGTAGATTAGCATTGTTTTTAGCTGCTGATGAAGTAAATCTAGCAGACATTTGCATATTTGACCAGTAACTGGCTGGTAGATGGAGCCATGTTTGGACCCTGTGTACAAGTTTTTTTATTTAGTTAAACTACAAGAAGCTAAAGTGTCTCTGAGATATTAGAGGTGTCTTAAAACTGAGTAACAAAGCAGCAAAAGCAGGCTGCTGCCCTGTGCAGGGGGACTGAGCCTTGTCCTGGAGGAAAGCCTGAGAAAAGAAGAGGATGTGTGTATCCATAAATATGATATAGTCAAAAATAAATGATCCTTAATTATGTATGTAATGTTTAAATATACTGCAAAGAAGAGTATCACTTTGACAGAAAATGACAGATTTATCTCATAAGATAATATTATGTAAAGTAAAATGGCTCAATACATTGATAGTCATCTAATAAACTAATGTTGCTAAAACGTATTACTTAAATCACTTTAACTCTTACTCTTTCCTCTCACAGTAAGTCTATCTAAACAGTCGGTGTATATCAAAGTTTATTCCTTGAGTGTATTTGCTTATATGTATTGTTAAATAAATCAAATGTTGTATTTTTGGTGATCCTGATTTTTAAATGTTCCGGAAATGTTTGGAAATTTGAAAATGTTTTGGAAATACTTCATGTACTGTTATTACAAAATATTTAGAACGATAGATGACACCTTTTGATTTAAACAGTTGATGTGATGTAAAGTCTGATACAGCAGTTTGTGGCCCAATCAGGAGCCTTCCTCTTGAAATTTATAAACAAGTGATGAATTATGTGAGGAATGTTTTGTTAATAATGTAAGAAGGATGATAAATAATTGATAAATGACTGAGGATGCTGGATTACCAATCATTTTAATAACATATTTACCTGACAAAGAGTTTCAGGATATAGAAAGTGTACTGGAATCCCTGGTATTAACTGGTTTATAATTATTTAAAATTTGAGGTCATTAACTTGCTTTAATGTTGAAGAAATAGTTTGATCCTAGTATGACAAAGTTTGATGATATTATGACATTATGAAAAAGTATTTTACCTTAATTAATTAGGGCCCTAACCTGAACCCCTATCCCTAGCATGAAACAAGCTCAACAACTCCCCGAACTTGCCCGAAACCCAACCAACATGTTCTCACTCCCCGACTCGTCACATATGGACGCATGGTCAAGACCCATCCGCTAGTGTAAATATGCAACGTCCAGTTAGACTTTAAATATAAAGTCTAACTGGACTTTGCATATTTATTGTTGCTAGGTGTTGCTAACTTGACCCCTAAATGTCAAAAAATTAAGCAAAAGGGGTACCAAGCGACGCCTAAGGGCCTTGACCAAGCAAGTTGGAAGTGAGAATACGTAGGTGCGTTCGAAGTTGACGACAGCTGACTTTTGCCAACTTTATGAGCTACTCATTTTCTTTACTGCGTTTTCTGCCTTTATTGTTGTAGCAGCTGAAGAGAACAGAGAGAAACGTGGGTCGTTACGGATGTAAGCCTCTCTGTAGACAAGGTCAGTAAAGTAGACAAATAGTGGAAAATGCACCTTGTAGTGTAGCTTGTAAGTACTCACCTGAGAGATCAATTTTTCTTGGAGGCTAAATGGCAACTTCTCCACATTAGGGTTCGGGCCTCTAGTGGTGTCTAGGTAAGTCAGCCCAGGTAGGTTATGTAGAGGGACAAAATGCTAGACTCAAGCCCGCAGGAAGCCATACTTAACAAGTATTGCTGGTAGATAGCACTTGGAGTTCGAAAGAAGTTACTGGAGTCAGTCAGAGATAGATGCTATGGAGTTTATTTTCAAAGCAAGACAAAACACGAGCATGCCTTAGCAGTCCGGTAAGGCACACCAAAAACATGGTGTGGAGCGTCTCATATGTAGCCCTTGGCTCTCCCTGGAAAGGTGGGGCCTTTGTGAGATACTTGCCTATTTTTTTAATTTACTGTAGCCATTAGTTAGTTCTACTGGTGTAAATTTCTTTTGAACCATCTTAAAACCCCGTTCCTGTAATATTATACTCCCTTAAAATCCTAATTCTCCTGTTTTTCTTCAAAAACATTAATTCATCCTTATTGTCAGTTAACTTTAAAAACACATTATCTGAGGGTACTATTTCATAGTCGTAAATTTTTTAAGACATTTACGTGTTATTAGACACCAGTAAAACTCTCGGGGTCAGGCACTTCCCAGGGTTTGGGCCCCTTTGGGCCCCCTTAAGAGCGTTTCTGGTCATACACCAGTAGCTTCCAAATTTATAGGCCCTGTTTTTAAAAAAAAAAAAAAAAAGATCTATGGCTCCGTAACCATAATACTGTATCTGTCACATGTATGGACATCTATGTCCCCATACCCATACTTTCTGTCATGGACATGGAGCCCAGAAATTATTTAATATCTGGGTACACAGTCTTTTGTCCTTTCCCAACAAGTAGTATCTGAGTCTTACAATATATCTCAGGTGCATGTGCTCTTACTTGCTAACAATTCATCCCCATTACACACATTCCACGGAGTGCTTATGAGAGGTTCATCTTTCTTGGCCTGTCAACTTTGGTCTTTGGTCTTGCAGAGGGTAGAGCACCTCAGAGTTCTGTGTAATTCAATTAAATTCAATTTTATTTATATAGTGCCAAATCACAACAACAGTTATTTCACAGCCGCTTTTCATAAAGAGCAGGTCTAGACCGAACTCTGAAGTTATTTACAGAAGCCCAACAATTCCCACCAAGAGCAGCACTAGGCGACACAGGCAAGGAAAAACTTCCTTTAAGAGGCAGAAACCTCGAGCAGAACCGTGGCTCAGGGTGGGCGGCCATCTGCCTCGACCGGGGGGGGGGGTAATAATAGCAATAGGACTAGTAACAGCAGTTGCAACTGTAGCAGAGGGCGTCAAGCAGGAACACGGGGGCAGCAGGAGACTCCCAACCACAGATCCACACTCCACAGCTCCAGAGCCAGCAACACCCGCAGGAAGCGACAAGAGGATAGAGAAGAGGGACGAGAAAGCACACGGGAAAGGGAAAAAAAATCGAGTTAGTAACATGCATTAATGGGATAAGGTTGCACTCAGAGGGAGAAAAAGAAGATTCCAAGATTTCTCACAGTGGTGCTGGAGGCCAGGGTGATGCCATCCAGGGAAACTATATCTTTAGATAATGCGTCGCGTAGGTGCTTAGGCCCCAGAACAATAACTTCAATTTTATCTGAATTTAACATTAGAAAATTACAGGTCATCCAGGTTTTAACATCCTGAAGACACATTTGAAGCTTAGCTAACTGATGAGTTTCATCTGGCTTGATCGATAGATATAACTGAGTATCATCTGCATAACAATGAAAGTTTATGGAGTGTTTCCTGATAATATATCCTAAAGGAAGCATATATAAAGTGAAGAGGATTGGTCCGAGCACAGATCCTTGTGGAACTCCATGACTAACTTTGGCATGCATGGAGGACTCATCGTTAACATGTACAAACTGAAATCGATCTGATAAATAGGACTTAAAACAGCTTAGAGCGGTTCCTTTAATGCCAATGAAATGTTCCAGTCTCTGTAATAGGATCTGATGGTCAATGGTATCAAATGCAGCACTAAGATCTAGTAAAACCAATACAGAGACAAGTCCTTTGTCTGATGCAGTTAGGAGGTCATTAGTAATTTTCACCAGTGCTGTCTCTGTGCTATGGTGAGCTCTAAATCCTGACTGAAAATCCTCAAATAAACTATTGCTATGTAGAAAGTCACACAGCTGTTTGGCGACTGCTTTCTCCAGGACCTTAGAGAGAAATGGAAGGTTAGATATAGGTCTATAGTTGGCTAAAACGTCTGGATCCAGGTTGGGCTTTTTCAGAAGAGGTTTAATTACAGCTACTTTAAAGTACTGTGGCACGTAGCCTGTTGATAAAGACAAATTGATCATATCTAGTAGAGAAGTGCTGACTAAGGGTAAAACTTCTTTAAGCAGCTTAGTTGGGTTGGGGTCTAAGAGGCAGGTTGATGGTTTAGATGAAGAAATTATTGAAGTTAGTTGATAAAGATTGAGGGAAGCAAAGCAGTCTAAACACATAACTGGTTTTACAGCTGTTTCTAAAGTTCCTGAGTTTAGAGGCAAGTCGGTGCCAGTTGAGGGCAGGTCTTGGTGGATTTTGTTTCTAATAGCTAGAATTTTATCATTAAAGAAGCTCATGAAGTCGTTACTACTGAGAGCTATGGGAATACTTTTCCTCTTCCACCACAGGACAGTTCTGTTACTTCAATGGAGTTTAGGAAGCTTGACTTTCATGCCCAGTAGCCTTCAGGACGATTGTCACGTTTGCTGAGGCTGGAGCTCAGCAGTTCACGTCGAGCAAGGAATCTTGCGATGTTACCGAACCCTACATGACCAGCAGAGAGAGGATAATGGGCCTGTTTGTGAAGAGAGAAGAGAAGTGGCAGATGTGAACTCATGGGGTAGGAGCCGTGAGGGTTAAAATCAGAATGTGGCTTTGCTTTCTGGCTGGTTGGGATATGTGATTTAGTCCCATTAGGTCTGGAACGGCACTGCTGAAGGGAGCAGGATGGCATTGCTGATGCTGGTCGATGGGTGTAGGCTCAGAGGCTGATCAAGAATAACACTCACCGTACTCGCTGGTTCTTTCTTGTGGTGATTGCAGTGGAAGAGCTACAATGTCTGAGGCTCTGGAGCCTCTCGCCAATTTTTCTGCTGCAGACTTGAGAGCCTCAGCATCTGCTAATGCTGCTGTAATCTCTTTTTCTACCTTTAGCGTAGTGAAAGCAGTGTCCATCTGAGGTTTTTCTATTAGTAGATGGTTTTCTTTCTGATCGAAGGCTGTGCAGGCACGTGCATTGAACACTTTATCCCATGTTTTAGCTGCAGCTAAGCTAGCAGACAACTTGTTTGTGCTTGAGCTAGAGACACCAGCTACTGACCTGGTAACAAAGAACTCATCTGCTGGTGCAGCAATCTGCTGTTTTTCTAATAAAGTGTTGTGGCTTGAACACCTGGAAAGGCTAACGGAGAGTCTTGTCATGAAGTTGGCTGATGTGTTGAACCTGCTGTGATGCAGCATTCTGGCACCGGAGCGCATAGTGAGGCACACATCACCAGATAACTAAACACTAACTAACATGACTGAAAGTAGCACTAGATGGCTTCAATGACGAAGGAGCTTAAATTTGTTTATCAAAGTGCACTTGCACGTGCATTTATTGAAGACACAGCACTCAATGTGCACAAGTTGTTGAAGTATAAAACTGTAAATAATACAAAAGTGACAAAGAAATATGATCAACAGGCGCAGGCAGGACGTCCTAAACCAATGAGCAATAACATTAAACATTAAATTACTAAAACAGCTGGACGATGTTCTGTGGCTGCCGTGATGACCTCACATCAGCACGTACAGATCAAATATCTGTTATATATTCTTTTCTTATTTGATTAAATAAAAGTTAAACATAAGAAATGTTGTATTGTGGGTAAACTATAGGTACACTGTGAACTTCAGCTCACAGCTTTAGTGATGTCACTGAACAATGTTAGGTAGATATTAAAAAAACCTGCTCCCTTTAATAACCTGATCTCTCAAACAGGTTTCACTCTGAAGAATGGAAGGTCTCTGCTTTAACAGCAGCTCACAGGACGAAAGCTACAATTACAGCAACACCACCTCCAACTACCAACTACTACATGTAAAGTGCAACAAACTTTACATACTACATGTGGTGACATGCATAATCGTTGCTGTCGGCCTTCCTCTGACCCTGGTGGCCATCTTTTCTCTTTATTCTATGGTATGTACATTCTGACTGAGAGTTATTTATTTCCTGTCTGTGTGGTGTGTCTGTCCTACAGTCTGTCTGTCTGTAAAGGATCTGGATCTGGTTTGGGGGCTAGGTGTCAGGGGGCTGGGACAAAGGCTTGGAATGATCTCTAACCTGACAGGAATAATTGACTCCAGAATTCAAATGTCCATGAAGCTGATTGGACCCTAAACACATGCAGTTTCCATGTGTGGCTCCATTCCAGCCTTCTCTTAAACTGTTGAGCTTAATGACTCTATCAAGTTCTTTGCCTCCAGTTCTTATTTGTGCGATCCTCCCTGAAATGCAGATTCTCACCTTGCAAACACAAACATGAGCCTCAAACTGTGACTCCAGTCTGATAAATCCAGCTCATGTGTTTGAGCCAGAATGCTGAAAAACTGCTGCAGAAGCTGCAGGAAATCTGGCCCTTAGTCTTGTTCCTGCAGTGATTGGCCAGTGTGTCATATCTGAGATTTCTGTTGGATGAAAAAGTCAGAAATGGCTCTGACTGCAGCTGCTGGGCAGAGCAAGATGACAGATTTGGGAGGAGGTGGACTTCACAACATGTTTCCAACTGCTTGTTGACTTTTACCAATGTTTTCCTGCAGGTGAGAAGAGATCATGTTGCTCCCATCTACGTCATCAACCTTCTCGTTACTGACCTGATTCAGTTCTACTTTTTGATCGTTTGGGTGGCAAACCCTGATAATCAGAAGATTATCTTCCGATACATCTACCTCTTTGCTCTGATGGCCAGTCTTTCCTTCATGCTCTGCGTCGCCCTGGAAAGGTATCTATCTGTCTATCCAGTATGTGTGTAGCTCCTTCTGTGTCTGAACATTATATTAGTTTATAACTCTGAAGCTCCTCAAAGACTTTGTGTCCATCTTGTATTACAGGTATTTGGTCATCGCCCACCCACTGTGGTACCGCTTCAGACGAACCATCAAGACCTCTGTGGTGGTTTGTGTCCTGGTCTGGGTCCTTTGTAGTGTCTGCGCCTTCCTTATTTTGTTGTGTACAGTTATAATCAAAACAATAATCTTCCCCGTCCTCCTCCTCCTTCCCTTCCCTCTGTTAATCTTCTTCCTGGTTGGGACCCTCAAAGCCTTGTCTGCTTCCATCTCGGTCCCCTCTGATGAAAAACGACGAATTGTGGGAATTTTGGTTCTGGTGCTGCTTATTTACACTCTGCTGTTCCTGCTCAGAATCATTTGGTTCCTTAAAGGATACAATGACCCTACCCTGTTGCCACAAAGATATAAATTCAGTCTTGACCTCCTGTCTGTCATCTTCCTCAGATTGAATCCTCTTGCAGACCTGGTCCTGTATGTGTTCATGAGGAAAGGGTTCGTAGACAAGCTTTTGGCCTCTGTGTGTTGCTGCAGAATGGACAGCAGTGATATCAGCAGTCCATCAGTATGAATGATGACAACATTTCCACAGTCAGCTTCATGTAGGCAGAGAAAGAGGGAGAGAGAGAAAGGGGAGGAAACAGGAGGAGAAATGGAGGCCAATAGAAAGGATAGAGACGAGACAGATACTGTCATCTACTGAGACCATTTCCAATAAGACACCTAACTGTAGAGAACAGGAAGCACTGTTTGGACTCTGCTGTGGGAGAAGTGGCAGCTGGGAAATGTTTTGCTCAGCTTGCTCTGGTTCACTGTGATGGCTTCAACACATAGAAATAAAATCTGTTTTATTAGTTTGGAGCTGGAAGTTGATGTCTGTCATTATTCTCCTTTAATCACAGAAGCAAAGCAGATATTATTTTAGATGAACTGAGCTCATTATAGCACCTAGCTGTCTTCTTCCTAAATCTTTATTTGGACTGTTGTTTGGATGTTTAACACAGGGAGAGCATCTCAACACGTCTTTAGCACTTTTCCTTTTGAAGTGTCATTTCTGCTGTTTTAGTGGTAGGCATGCTAGTGTTTAGGATGGGATTCAGAGCAGCTGTTTTGCAGCAGCTGTTGTGTGCTTGGCAATATGGATAAAATCTTAAACCACAGTTTATGTCACTTTATATGAAATTGTACATTTTCTGGAAATCCAATAAAAATCAGTTTGTAGACTGTGAATGTTTGTCTTTGAGCAACAAATGAAGGTTCAACAAAATCTCTGCTGTTTGACAAATCTCTATTGTCTATATCAATCAATCAACATTTATTTCTATAGCACTTTACAACAACCGTCAGGTATCCAAAGTGCTTCACATCATAAAAAATAATAAAACATAATAAAACAGCATATTATACAATAGATACACATCACAAAAAAGAAAAGAATAAGTTAAAAAGATACAAGAAAAAGGAAATTGTCACACCACCACTCCGTATTAAAAGCCATTCTAAACAGGTGGGTTTTAAGTTTAGACCTAAAAGTAGTTTCATCTGCAATTGTGCAAATATCAGGGGGTTGCTTGTTCCAGAGTCTCGGAGCAGCAACTGCAAATGCCTGATCACCCCATTGCTTATACTTTGACCTTGGGACTTCCAAAACCAATTGGTTTGAAGACCGTAACGACCGGCTGTGCTCACGCAGGGTTAAAATCTCAGTTAAGTACTCCGGGGCCAAACCATTTAGGGCCTTAAAAACAAACAGCAAAATCTTAAAATTTATTCTATTCTGCACTGGGAGCCAATACAAATTGTAACGGACGGGAGTGATGTGAGCACGCCTAGATGTATTTGTTAAAAACCGAGCAGCAGCATTTTGCACAAGTTGAAGTCGTGAGACGGAGCTTTGATTTAAACCAACATAAAGAGCATTACAATAATCCAACCTCGAACTAATATAGGCATGAATCACTTTTTCTAGGTCATGCCTGTTAAGAAAAGGCTTAACTTTAGATAAAAGGCGAAGCTGGAAAAAACTCGTTTTGACATCGTTACTGATTTGCATGTCAAATTTCATGTTGCAATCAAAAGTAACCCCCAAATTTCTGACAGCAGGCTTAAGATATGGAGCCAAAGCCCCCAAATTCACAGCTGAACCATTTGGGTTACCAAAGATGACACAGTCAGTTTTTGCTGTGTTTAAATTAAGAAAATTTTGTGACAACCACAACTTAATATCATCAATGCAACTAAGTAGGGAGTCTAGCGCGACACTAACATTCGGTTTTAAAGGCAAATAAATCTGCAGATCATCGGCATAACAATGAAAGGACAGGTTGTGCTTTCCTATATTACTCCCTAACGGCAACATATATAAAGAAAACAAGATTGGGCCAAGGATTGAACCCTGGGGTACCCCACAAAAAAGAGGAGCAGCTGATGAAGAGCATTCAACAATCATAACAGAAAAGCTCCTATTTGTTAAATAGGAGCTTTTCTAAACCATTTAAGAGCCAAACCACGAATGCCTACATAATGCTCTAGGCAAGAGAGGAGAACTGCATGGTCCACCGTAACAAACGCCGCCATGAGGTCCAGAAGCACTAAAACAGCAGGATTCCCGGCATCCACAGACAAGGCAACGTCATTGTGTACTCTGAGCAGTGCGGACTCAGTACTGTGACGTGATCTAAAACCAGATTGAAATACCTTTCAGCTGACAAAAAAAAGGCAGATGAGAAACTGGTCTAAAATTAGATAACACTGAAGAGTCAAGATTTGGTTTCTTAAGTAGGGGCCTGACCACAGCATGTTTAAATGCAGCTGGGACACAACCTAGACTAAGACAAGAATTAATTAATGTGAGTAAACTTGACCCAATGGCACTATTAAAACTTCCTTCACTATCCTGGCTGGGACAATGTCTAACGGACAGTAGGTGGGTTTCATATGTTGCACTACCTCAGAAAGCAGCGTAAGTGAAACAGGTTTAAACTCCTTAAAAACAGCAGAACACACAGGAGCAGCAGGTACAAACACGTTAAAATTAGCACTGCATTTCTGCCTGACAGATGCTACTTTGTCAGTAAAATAGCCAAGAAATTTCTCACATGTGCTTATTGAAACCTCTGTCGGATCAGAGGTACATGGATTCAACACAGAGTTAATGGTATTAAATAAAACTCTAGGTGCATGGCAACTGCTAGTTATGACCAAAGAGAGATAATGCATCTTCGAGACCTTTACAGTCTTCTGGTATGCGGCCAGGCTGTCCCTTAATAGGCCCAGTGATGTAAATAATTTGTCCTTTTTCCACCTTCATTCGGCTTGTCTACAGTGTTGCCTAAGGGCCCTTGTGGCGTCATTTAACCAGGGATCCACCTTAGGTTTAATAGCTTTAGTCCGAAAAGGAGCAATAGAGTCTAAAATTTCAGTGCTTGTAGAATGGAACACAGAGAGAACGTTATCTGGAGAAAAAGGAGAGATCAGACCATTCAAATCATAAAACTGTGAGCCCATAAACGCATGAAGCAAACTCTACACCTAAAGAGGGTGTGATGCAGCGGCCTAGAGGCTGAGGAGACGGGTTTACTAGGTGGTGGTGGAACACTGATCTCAAATCTAATAGGGAAGTGATCTGAGATACCGGATTCTGTTATTTCCTCAAGTAAAACTGAAAGTCCATGTGAGATGATGAGGTCCAAAGATGATGTGTCGGCCCTTCCACACATTGATTTAGGCCAAAAGAGTTTAAAAGAGTATTAAAATCATGAACTAGTGAGTTTAAAGGACAACACACATGGATATTGAAGTCCCCACAAATCTGCACACAGAACAGGTGAATCTAGATTAGCCACAAACAGCTGAAGTTCAAAACTATTATAAACGAGTGCAGGAAGTAATCTGCAACTGTGCTCATCTTTGAAGAGTGTAGCCAGCCCACCGCCTCGACCTGACAGTCGTGGGGAGTTGTAGAAAGAACAGCCAGGGGGGACGAGCTCCGAGAAGGCACTATATGAACATAAAGCCCAACCTGCTGTTACCAGGGAGGCATTTGTTATTAACAAATAACAAAACTTACAGGTGAGCTGTGAAGGTGGCAGGCTGAGATGAAGAAACAATAATCCAGAAAAACAGACACAGGAAGTGAAACAAGACAACGACACAAGTGGGAATAAAAACTGCAAAATAAAACAGGAAACCAGAAACACAAACATGATCTTGAATAATGTTTTAGACATGGTTTGGATAAAACCAACATCAGTTTGTCCTTTATCAGTAGAAAGAAAGCTCATCTTTCAAGTGAAATGTTTTACCTCATGAAATCAACAAGACGTTCCTCCACTTTGACTGAGCCTGTGGGACTTTCAGCAGGACATCAGTGAGCTGTTTTACTGCTCGGACTGCTGCTATATTTTCTGTAAACCACCAGATGGCAGTGTGCCGGCTGAGTTCACTGCCCACAAGCTTCAAATCTTTTCTCAGCACAAACCAGAGGAAAGCCCAAAAGCTGCATGAAGCTCTGCTCAGCCCACACTGGTTCTGATGGTCCAGGTCAGCCTGCTTTAGTTATTTACTATAAAACAAAGAAGAAAAAGGCCCATAAACAGCTGTAGAACCTGGAGACAATAATACCTGATTATCTAAAGTGAAGACTGGAAATAAGAGAAAGAAGTCTGTGTGATGGACAGTGGTAACAGCCAATAAGATACGCTGATGTGACATGTGATTTGGATTGTGTCAATAAAGTTTGTCTTCCTGACGAGAGTTTCCATCCCATAATTCTGTCCTCGTGCCGCCATCACTGGCTTGGTTTAAAAAGACATATTGTAGGTCACATTTCCTGATCTGAGCTACAAACTGGTCCCAGGTTTCTGTAGAGGCGTCCATGTTCCTCTTGATGAGCCATGTTGTCCGTTTAATTTGTCCTCATAAGACATTTAAGAAGATTACTTTCTTTTCTGAGACACATTTGTATTTAAAGTCATTACAATCCTCCCTTTTTGTTAACTCTTACTTCTTCCCCAAGGTATTTACCCCATTGATGCCATACGTGCTATGAGCTAGTTGTTCCTCAAATGTAAGTCAGTTTGGATAAAAGCAGCTGATAAATGAGGAAATGTAAATGTAAGACCCTGAACCACCCTTAAGGAGAGAAACCTGTTTGATCTGGAGCATCTCAGCCACAAAGTTTCTACTGCAATCAAAGCGTTAAATAGAGATAAAATACTGAAACGCCATTGTGTCTTACATGTATTTACCTCTCTTTTCTATCATTGTATGCATTGACTGTCATTTTGTCTCCACTTGTTTCTATTTTGCTTTTAATGTATGTTGTTTTTGTATCTACTAACTTTGCACGTTGTCCAAGACAAATTTCCCAGCGATGGGACGGAATAAAGTATAAAGTAAAAAATTAAAAAGATTAAAAAATGCTCCAGGGTTTCCTCCTGGGAGCAGACAAGGCAGCCACGAGTAGTTGTGGCGTCGTCTTGTGCCACATGTCTGTTCGTGGCCACAGCCCCGTGCACGATCCTCCACTGGAGATCTGCAGTACGTTTCTCTATGGTGGTCTTAAACAGGGACCTCCAGCTGCCCTGAGCAGAAGAGCCTGGTGCAAACACTTCTTACCACCTGGATTCCTTCAGCTCTGACCGTGCAACCAGACTTTAACATTTGTGATGGATGATGTCTCTCTGTTTCGCCCACTGAAAGTTCCACATTGGGTTGTTTTAAAGGAAAGGAGTAACCCTGTTCTCTCCTCCTAATCTTCACTGGCCGGTGAAACCTTTAAGGTGAGACGCTGCAGGTGAACAGGGTAAGACATGGAACCAACAGATATCACCATGAAACTTTCATAGCTCATTACTCACATGAAGATAATAATTTTGCATTACATGTCTGCTGAAATTGTGTCTAAATATGAAAATGAGGCAGTATGTAATGAAATATGAGCTAATTTGCATCTATTTCAAGAGCTGAAAACTGAACACTGATTAAGTCGGGGTCAAAATGATTGTTGACATAGATGTCTGTGAAGGTTCTCATCCAGGTCATAGATATCCAAAGAAGGTTAAGGGTTGAAGATCCTAGAAAACGTTTCGTCCGTCATCCGAGAGACTTCTTCAGTTCCGACTGACAGCAGGGAAACTGTTTAACCTCTGAGGGGTCGTTTGCCAGGTTCGTTGGTACTGCTGGTTTGTTAGTGCTCCTGGCTGTGGTAACGACAGTCTTCTAGTATCTTCAACCAAGTCCAGTTGCCCTTGACTTTAACCTTCTTTGGATGATTGTTGACATATAGTCAAATGTTTTTGTCAGAGGGAATTTTAGATATCTATTTTCTTTATTCCATAAATCAGAAAATACTGTCAACAGACATAAAATAAAATGTTCTATAATTCAGGCTGTGAATGATATGTGAACCAAACCTCTGTAAAAAGTCTGCTGTACATCAAAAAGCAATTCATTTAGGTCACTAGTGTTATTTGGATATATTTCCGATTTGTCCTAGTCCATCTCCAAGACCGCTCCAGGAGAATTCACCTGAGAACACAAAATGTAGCCTAATTGTTTTTTTAATCTGTAATTCATGTTACCGGCAATTTGGTAGATTTCCCCTGTAATGTAGCTCACTGTTCTGTGAGCGGGTAAGGTAATGAAGATGTGTGAATATCCTTTCAATCCCAATTATACAATCTAAGAAAACATATGCAAAACACATAAGAACATGGAATTACTGACAAAACACGTCTTCTGTTCAGAGCGACGCTGACTGAACAGACAAGGCCCCAAGATTAACTGAGCCTGGCTTTTAGCCTGGGCTGGAGCAGGCTAGCTGTACAGAAAAAATCACTATGGTAATTCAAAACCGTGTCACGGCTAACTGCAGCCAGGATAGCTGGAAAATCCTGACGTAATCAGCTTTCTTGGTTTTGTGAATCAGCCCTCTGTATATCAGGGAAACTAAACAACCACTACAGAAAAGCAACACAGAAGGACCAACACCTCAGGTCAAGACTCAGCAGTTTACCTACATCAAGGGACAAGAGACACTCTTTAGAGAACAATGTTTGTATTCTGGATAGGGAGGACAGAGTCGTGAAAGAGGCCATTTAGGTAGAGCAACCAGAGACTTGTTTGGGGTGTTCTATCTTCAGCACATTGTATTTGTCTGAATATGAAAAGTTCCCTCCATTATTTACATTATTGTAGACGGTGTGGATGCAGAGGACAAAACAGACTCTGGTGAAGGGAACCCATTGTTGTGGTCCAGGGAATGTAAATGAATATGCAAACTGTGACAAGCTGTCCCTTCTGAACCATCTTGTGCTGAGGGATGTTACCTAACATCTGAGTTGAATTAGTTGCATATTAGAGTTGTTAGACATTGTGAATGTTTCAATGTTCAGTTTGTTCCTCTGCAAACAATAAAATGTGCAGGTGTTTCAACAACCGGCTTGAACAGGTACTCAAGCCTCCATCCCTGAAGTCAAAGGGCAGAGGGCCATTCGACAGGCGGACCATCGATTGAAGAAGACAGTCTGAACATCCTAGAACAAAGCTCCACACCTCAAATCACTCATGCAGCTCTTTGTTGTCACGCAGCTTTCAAAGGACATTTTCTTACATCACCTTTTTATTCTGTATGGAAATGTTTTTAAAGAAAACATGAAGATGCTGAGTGTGCAGCAGCTGTGAACTGGAGGTGTACAGCATACTGCTGTTAAACCAGTTACACGTCACCTAATCTGCTTCTGTCCCTCACACACCTGATCCAGATCCACAATCACACACCGGACCAACATTCTCCTCTCTGCTGGTATTTAAGGCGCCACCGGATCATTGAGTCATCATCCATATGTCTCTTCACGCACCAGCCAACCAGACATTGCCTTGCTCACTCTCTCTCCGGAAACATCACCGGACACCAGAGACAGCTTTAGACTCGGACTAGTTGCCCTTAAGTCACACACACAGTGACTTCAGACTTTACTCAACAGGCACTCCCACACCTGAGGCTGATCCCCATTAACACATCTGCCCTCCATCAATCGCCACCACTATTTGAGACCAGATCAGCTGACCAGTCTGCACCGGATCATTGTGTCTTTTGAGAAACCACTCACTCTCTTCACAGAGTTTATATACAGGAAATCATGTCACTGCTCAAGGAGCCCAAACTGGACCACAGGGATTTTAAGAATTCTAGACCTACTTCTTAATGACCAGTTTAATCAAAAGTCTTAGAGAAGATTGTCCATTTATAATTGAGTTATTCTATGAATAAGTATGACATTGTTGATACATTTCAACGTGGTTTTAGGTCTCAGCACTGCTCTCATTAAAGTGATGAATGATGTAATACTTACTGCTGATACTGGTCATTGTTAGATTTTATTTCTAGATTCCAGCTCATCTTTTGACACTGCAGACCACTATAAATTATTAAATGAAAATAAATCTAATATCATTGTCTGTCTAGTGAAACGTCTCGGGTTACATAGGTAACCCTTGTTCCCCGAGAAAGGGGAACGAGACACTGTGTCGGTGACGACACTATGGGAACGCCTCTAGGCGTGGCAGGGCTGAATGCGAATGAAAACTATTCCAATCTTATTGGCTTAGTGAGAACGGTAGCATGTGACGGCGTAACCGTAGGCGTATATAAACACGCCGGCACATAGGTACATTAGCCTTTACTATGAAGCAAGGCACTCCAGGTGGGGAGAGGTGCGGTGAACCGACGCAGTGTCTCGTTCCCCTTTCTCGGGGAACAAGGGTTACCTACGTAACCCGAGACGTTCCCCTTCGAGGGGAACTCGAACTGCGTCGGTGACGACACTATGGGAACGAGATACCCACTATCCCTAGCGTGCAGGCAACCTGTGGGCACGACTAGGAGGAGAGCTCTCGGGTGCCGGGTGCGGAGGGAAGGTCCAGACTATAGAACCGGATGAAAGTGTGAGGAGTGGCCCAGCCAGCTGCATCACAGACCTCCTGAAGAGATGCTCCAGAGAGGAGAGCCGTGGAGGCTGCCATGCCTCTCGTGGAGTGAGCCCTTACAGCCATAGGTGAAGGCAAATTGCGCACCTGATAGGCTAGGGAATAGTCTGAACAATACAGTTGCTGATTGCATGTTTGGAAGCCGGGAGCCCAGCCTTGGGGGGACCCGAAACACACCAGCCACTGGTCTGCCTTCCTCCACTAGGAGGACCTCAGAGTGTAAATACTCAGTGCTCTTCGCCGTTACGTGAGGTGGAGGATGAAACGCCTGCAGTACTACGGGCCCCATCCTGTTGGACTGCACCTTAGGAATGTATCCCGGAAAGGGGTGCAGGATGACCCTCATGTCTCCTGGGGCAAACTCCAGGCATCGAGGAGTAATCGAAAGAGCCTGGAGGTCCCCCACCCTCCTCAGAGAGGTGATAGCGAGGAGAAAGGCCATCTTCAGGGTCAGGTACTTGGCCTCAGCCGACTCAAAGGGTTCGAAGGGGGCCTCAGCCAATGCTTCAAGAACCACTACCAGATCCTAGGTGGGAACTCTGTGGCGAGTTGCAGTTCTCATCCTCCTGGTGCCATGGAGGAATCGCATGACTAGTTGAAGCCTCCCCAGAGACCCACCCCTTGAAGGAGTGTGGAAAGCTGAGATGGCTGCCACGTAACCTTGAGGGTGGATGGGGAAAGGCCCGCAGAGAAGCGGTCCTGTAGAAACTCCAGCACCTGAACCACTGGGCAGGTAACTGGGTTCACCATGCGTTCTCTGCACCATGTGGAGAAAGCGTTCCACTTTAGGCCGTACATCCTCCATGTGGACCCGAGCTAAGGAGGGTCTCGACTGCTCCGGCTGTTAGACCCGCCTCTAGGTACTGTGCCCCCTCAGGGGCCAGACCCACAGTCGCCACACGGCGGGGCAAGGGTGAAGAACCCGGCCCTGTGCCTGGGACAGCAGGTCTCTCTTCAGAGGGAACTGCCACGGCGGTCTGTCCGGGAGCGACATGATGTCCGAGAGCCACACCCGGGTTGGGGCTACGAGCAGTGGGCTGATATTGGCCCAGCAGACACGCTCCAGAACCCCCGGGAGCAGAACGACTGGGGGAAATGCGTACAGACGTAGCATCGGCCACGATTGCACCATGGCGTCCAGACCCAACGGGGCTCGAGGAACGAGAGAAAACCATAGCGGGCAGTGCGTAGTCTCTTGGGGCGCAAACAGACCCACGTTTATGGTGCTAACTCTCCGCACAAGAACTTCACCACTTCAGGCTGAAGTCTCCATTTCCCGGGCCTCAACTGCTGCCTTGACAGCAGGTCTGCTCCATACCACGCCCCAGCCTGTGAGGGAGGTATCCGTCGAAATGTCCAGCCGGCGACAAGGCCCTCCCAGCACGGGCACCTGGGACAGGAACCAAGTTTCCTTCCAAACTGATAGGGCACGGAGACACTTGTGCGTAACCCAAATCAGGCAGAAAGGATTCCCCTTGGGGAAAAAACCCTTGGTCCTCAGACACCACTGCAGGGGTCTCATGTGCAGCAGTCCAGATGGTATTACACTGGACGCAGCTGCCAGGAGACCCAACACATGCTGAAAGTGTTTTATAGTGACAGCGTGGCCTCACTTCACCCCTTTCACGGCGCCAATATGGTGTCGACACGTGCCGGAGACAATTGTGCACGCATCGTTGTCGAATCCCATACTACCCCTAGGACTGTAGTCCGTGGGTGGGCGCCAGCACACTCTTCTTTGCATTGAGCCTCAGCCCTAAACGCAGCAGATGGGCCAGAATGACATCTCGATGCCGAACCGCCAACTCTCGAGACTGGGCTAGGATAAGCCAGTTGTGAGTTGAAAATCCGGATGCCCTGGAGCCTCAGCGGGGCCAGTGCTGCATCCATACACTTGGTGAATGTGCGAGGGGAAGTGCCAGGCCGAATGGAAGAACCCGATACTGGTAAGCCACACCCCCGAAGGCGAACCTCAGGAACTTCCTGTGAGAAGGAAGGATGGAGACGTGGAAATAGGCGTCCCTTAGATCTATCGTGACGAACCAATCCTCGGATTGGCTGTACGTCACGATGGCGGGGATGGTGAGCATCTTGAACCTGAAACTCCTCAGAGACTGGTTAGAACCCGCAGATCTAGAATAGGGCGCAGGCCTCCGTCCTCCTTGGGGACTATGAAGTACCGGCTGTAGAACCCGTCTGTCTGGGGGAGACACGTTCCACGGCCCCTTTCCTCAGCAGAGTAAGAACTTCCTGTCCCAACACCGGACCTTGCTCCGGGCGGACCATAGTCCAAACCACCCTGGTGAACTTTGGAGGGCGGGTCTTGAACTGTAGTCAATACCCATCTATGGCAGAGCGCAGGGCTTGCGGAGAATGTTCGTCAGGCTCCGCCAAACCTTCTGCAAAATCTGCCAACGGAACCAGCCCCTCGGGGCTGGTGGTCGGTGTCTCGTGTGATTTTCAGGTGGACCCCTGAAGCCCCAGAACGGCAGGGGAGAGCCACCGAAGATCCACAGTGAGTGAGTCTGGATGCCGCCTGACTGCAGACCCTCGGGGCAGGCAGTACGGCGTGGACTCGATGGTGGCAGGTGCGTCCCGAACGTGTAAACAGCGGGATAACATCACCTGTTGCCACGGCGGAGGGGACCTCGGTCGGCCTCCGGGGGGGCCAAATGGAAGAACGGATGGAGACGTGGAAATAGGCGTCCTTTAGATCTATCGTGACGAACCAGTCCTTGGATTGGATGTGCGTCACGATGGCGGGGATGATGAGCATCTTGAACCTGTATCTCCCCAGATACCGGTTCAGAACCCGCAGATCTAGGATCGGGCGCAGGCCTCCATCCTTCTTGGGAACGATGAAGTACCGGCTGTAAAAACTGGACTTGCTGGCCAGCGTGGGAATGAACTCCACGGCCCCCTTTTCCAGCAGCGGGTTTTGCTCTGGGCGTACCATAGTCTGGACCACCCCATAGAATCTGGGGGACTCGGAACTGCAGTCTGTACCCTACGATGACGGTGTGCAGGACCCACGGAGATATGCTTGTCATGCTCCGCCGCGCCTCTGCGAAATCCGCCAGCAGAACCAACCCCTCGGGGCTGGTGGCCGGTGCTTCGTGCCGATCTCGGACTGTCTCCTGAAGTGGGCTGCCAGAAAAAGGCCGCTGATGACCTGCAGTCTGGGAGCCGACCCTCCGGCAGAATGGTGAAGGCTCGGTGGTGGCTAGCGCGTCCCGAGCGCCTCAATGCCGGGAAAACAGCGCTAGTGACCACCCTGGAGGGGACCTCAGTCGGCCTCCGGGCTCAAACACAGAGTCAGGACCTCTTCGCCTTGCCTCTCCGCAACCGGATGACAGCCCTCAGGTCCGGTCTGTCGGGGAGGGGTGCGCGGGAGCGTTGCCTCGCGTCCCAAGTTGCTCGAGGGGGGCCGTGAGAACCCACACTCTGCTTCTGGTTCTGACGGTGGGAGCCAGTAGAGGGCTGAGATGCTCTCGCCGCCTCAGCCGAACGGGACCCCAGTTCCGCCATCTCCTCCTCAGAGGGGCTCCCTCTCTGGGCCATGTCCTGAAGCAGGTCCGCCTGGTAGGCCTGCAAGACCGCCATGGTGTGCAGACTCGTGCCAGCCTGGCCTGCTGCCGTAACGCTTCCCCAACCAGCGCTGAAGTCACCCAGCATGGTCTAGTCGATAGCGCTGGCTTATGGAGAGACGACGCCTGTCGAGGGGAGAGGTAACTCGCCAGAGCGTCCTCTGCCCGTGGCATCATCCCGTAGCTGCGGTCCTTGGTCCCCGCCACGTTGCTGTACTCCAGTAGCTGGGGAGTAGACAGTTGGCCAGAGAAAGGTTTATCCCAAAGCTTATAATAATAATAATAATCTTTATTTATAGAGCACTTTTAAAATCGACGTTACAAAGTGCTTTACATAAAGCAGTCATGAATATACATATAAACATAACATATAGTCATAAAAACATAGATAAAAACAAAGCAGTCATAAATACATATATAGTCATAAAAACATAGATAAAAACCAAGCAGTCAAGAATACATATATAGTCATAAAAAAAAAACATATAAAAACAATACAAGTAACAGAATCACTTCAAAATATAAAATACAATCAGATAAAATCAGCGAAAGCTCTACGATACAAGTATGTTTTAACAAGGGATTTAAAAGAGTTCACTGATTCAGCCGACCTAATTTCTTCAGGTAGATTGTTCCAGAGCCTTGGTGCCCTAACTGCAAAGGCTCTGTCCCCCCTCAGTTTCAGCCGGGTCTCTGGGACCACTAAGAGCCCCTTATTTGAGGATCTCAACTTACGAGCTGGTGTATAAGGTACTAGTAGTTCAGCAATATAGCAAGGGGCGAGACCATGTAAAGCCTTAAATGTAATCAGTAAAATCTTAAAATCAATTCTAAAACATACTGGGAGCCAGTGTAATGAGGCCAAAACAGGAGTGATATGATCACGTTTCTTGGTTCTAGTTAAAAGCCTAGCAGCTGAATTTTGGACATACTGTAGCCGAACAACAGATTTCCGATTTAGGCAGGAAAAGAGACTGTTGCAATAGTCCAAACGTGAAGAAATAAAAGCGTGTAAAATGGTCTCAGTATCCTTAAAAGTTAAAAAAGGTCGGATTTTAGAAATGTTTCTAAGATGATAGAAACATGATTGCACCAACTTTGTGGTGTGCTGCTCAAAACACAAATCACTGTCAAACCAGACACCAAGATTCTTTGCCACTGGCTTAATTTGATCCGATAAACCAAGGCAATCTATGAACGGCACAATATGTTTCGTCAGATGCTTGGGGCCAGTGATGAGGATCTCTGTTTTATCGGAGTTTAATTGAAGGAAATTATTGGACATCCAGCTTTTTAACTCACTAAGGCAGTCCTTCAATGAAGTCAACATTTCAGGGTCAGTGTGTTTAATGGGCAGGTACAATTGTGTATCATCTGCATAAAAATGGAAAGAGATACCATGTTTTTTGAATAATGTGCCCTAAAGGAAGCATATACAATGAAAATAAAATTGGTCCCAAGACTGACCCCTCTGGCACCCCATACTTAACAGTAGTGTATGAGGACTTATAATTATTCAAAGACACACAGAAACTCCTTTCCGACAAGTAAGAGATAAACCAATCTAAAACAGTGCCAGAAATCCCCACCCAGCGCCTCATTCTTTCCAAGAGGATACTATGGTCAACGGTGTCAAACGCCGCACTAAGATCTAAAAGTATCAGCACAGAGCACATTCCACTATCTGCCGCCATCAAAAGATCATTAGTAACTTTGAGCAATGTTGTTTCAGTGCTATGGTATTTCCTGAAGCCCGATTGAAACTTCTCAAAGATGTTATTTGTTTCTAATACATGTAGAAGTTGCTTGGCCACAATTTGTTCTAAAATTTTAGCAATAAAGGGCAACTTGGAGATTGGTCTATAATTTTCTGGGAGGGAGATGTCCAGTCCAGGTTTTTTTAACAATGGGTTAACACACGCAGTTTTAAAATAATCTGGGACACAGCCGCTGGACAAGGAACTATTAAAAATTGAGAGCAAGCAAGGCCCTACAGAATCCATGACTCTTAATAAAAACTTTGTCGGTATCACATCAAGAGGACTGGAAGATATTTTCATATGTGATATCGTTTCTACCAGTTCCGTCAATGTAATTGGATAAAATTTATTAAAACTACTATGCTGTGGATGAGGAAAGTCTGAGGAAGTGGCACTAGGTGTGATAGAAGCTCGAATTAACTCCACCTTTCCAATAAAATACGATAAAAACACCTCACAGTCAGCATTACTTTCAGTAGGGACACGAGGTGGGGCCGGATTTAACAGCAGATCAACAGTCCTAAATAAAAACCTTGGGTTATGGTAATGTGAAGAGATGAGTTCTGAAAGATATTTTGTTCTAGCCTCCTTAACCATGCTATTATACTGTGCCAGCAGCTCCTTCATGCTTACGTAGTGTACTTGGAGTCCAGATTTCTTCCACCTACGTTCAGCTTTCCTATATTCCCTTTTTAAGCTGCGGGTACTGTTATTGAGCCAAGGCTGTTTTTTTCTCTAGCCTTTGACTTAACTTTAAGGGTGCTATAGTATTTAATAAGGACAAGCAGGTTGCATTGAAGTTATCCAGCAGGTTACTTGTATTAGAATACTCAGACAAGTTAACGCTTTGAATGTCAAAAAGTGAGCAAAATTGTGCCACACTAAGGTCATTTAGGATGCGAGAACACATGGCATGGGGTATGACTTTAGGATTAGCGGGTGACTCACAGTTAAAAACTATACATCTGTGGTCAGATAGAGCCATATCTAGTAAAACCACACTAGAAATCCTCACACCTAGAGAAAAAACAAGGTCTAACGTATGACCACAATTGTGTTTCTCCACATACATTTTGTTGAAGATTAAAAGAATTTGTGATATTTAAAAACTCAGAAGCACAACTATTGGTGGGGTCATCCACATGAATATTAAAATCACCACAAATAACAACTTTGTCATAGTTTAAAACAAGAGTAGATAAAAATTCTGGAAGTTCTATTAAAAAGCTGCCCGGAGGTTTTGGAGGACGATAAACAATAGCAAATATAATTGGGTTTAAGTTTCCAAGTTTAAAAGTCAGGGCTTCAAAAGATAAGAATTTCTCACAGGGTACTTTGTAACACTTAGAATTTTTCTTAAAAACACCAACAAGACCTCCACCACGACCACTGACTCTGGGTTGATTAAAACAGTCATAATTTGGGGGACACAGTTCAACAATTTGGCTATGATCATTCGTTTGAAGCCACGTTTCAGTTAAAAACATAAAATCTAAATGTTCAGATAAAATAAAATCATTTAAAATAAAAGTCTTATTAGAGAGAGATCTCACATTAAAAAGCGCCATTTTAAGTACATTACTACTGGTATCTACAGTTGGTTCATTTGCTTGAATCTGTATAAGATTAATGTTTTTATTCTTCCTGTGTGTCCTTTCCACATTTCGGTTACCATTCCTGTGCGTTTTAATTACTGGAATATGAGATGCCTGTGAAATAGTGCTGGCAGTTGATGGCTTTGTGCACCAGTAGGTGGCAGTTATGGGCTGTGGCCGTGGTTGAGAAGAGGTGGTCAGTTCACTGACAGGTGGTGAGTTCAGGTATGCTGGGACCCATGAAGATGGGTCAGTTATACTAACAGAAATTGAACAGTTGCTAGTGGTTTCCAGAAGAGAGGGAGAAGAAGGAAAACAGGGGGCAGGTGATGTAATTAGTCAGTCATGTACAGGGAACAGAACACCGTGCTGCAGGTTAGCTGCCAGCATGCGGCTGCCTAACCTATTTGGATGTAGTCCATCTCGTGCGAAGAAGGCGTGGCGGTTCCAGAATAAATTAAAATTATTAATAAAACCAATGCCATGAGAGCCACAGACCGACTGGAGCCAGGTGTGAAGGCTAAGGATCCTGCTAAAACGGCCAACTCCACGACCCATAGTGGGGATTGGACCGGAGATAAACACCGACCTTCCACTCCTGTTTAGCAAGTCAAATAGGCGAATAAAGTCAAGTTTCGTCAGCTCAGATTGTTGTCGTGAGGTGTCATTTGTGCCGACATGGATTATAATTTTTCTTGATGGACGTTGGGAGCGAGGCCAGGAGGCCAGGAAGTTTTGCAATAATGTCGGGGTTGTGGCACCAGGGAAACATTTTGTGACTGCATTTGCAAACTGGATATTTCGCGACTAAGGAGTCACCGATTATTATTGAAGTTGGTTGGATAAGTGGAGGCACCGTGGAGGATCGAGGAAAGTGTCGTGTTTCTGCAGACGCACTTTCGGTGGATGCTGCCAGAGGGTGCTGCAGCTTGGGGGCGCAGTCTCCCTCGGCTGTGGATATTTCTGCTGTCCGCAGGTCAGTGACCTTACCAGATCCTCTCCTTGTCACAGCTTGTATCAGCGATCTGTTGCAACTGGGGGAGGAGGGTCTGCCCTTTTGGGGATGGTGGCGAATGTCCAGAGGAGGAAAGTCCTGCGTATCCAGGATGTCGAATCTGTTGGCCAGCGGGAGGTCCAGAGTTGAAGTAGGAGGAGGGAAGACCGGTGCCTTGCCCCATGCTTGGTCCTGCAAGCTACGGTCCAGTGCTCCGGCTGGCGTGGAGTCGAACTTACTGGCACCTCTGGATCACCCTTACTGACAAGAAGCCGCTGACTCTGCTGAGGCCTGGATGGATGTGGAGCCAGCAGAAGGCTTTGTATCCAAGTGCAGCTCCAGGTTCTCGGCATGGGCAGAGATCGCCTTATGCACTGGAGCCCCTGCGATAATGGAGCTGAGCCAGGGAATGGTGGTATCATCATCAATTTCCGAAGTTGAGCAGTGAGATGTAGTAGCTGCAGTCGGATAGCCTAGGTTGAGGCTGAGAACTGTAAGGCGTTTTGCCTGGGCCGATGCAACAGTAGAGAACTCCAGGATGAGCTTTTCTTTCTCACTGAGCTGGGCCTTCAGAGAAGCAATACTTTCCTGCAGCTTGTTAATGGTAAGTTGACAATCTCCGCATTCAGCTTACATAACTCATTATGTAAGTCGGGAAAAAAACGGCAAGGATCGGCGCGGGGGTGCTGAGTGGCTCCTCAGGAAGCGATCATCCAGTTATTACCGGCATTAAGCTTCCTCACAGCCTGTGGCAAATCAAGGTTTGAGTTTAGCCACAGCGTCACCAATTCCAGCAGCTCATCATAGCTGGCCGCGGCGCTCTTCTGATGACGTCGGCCCGACACCCGGGAGTCTTCCTCCTCCTCCATGACGCTAAGCACATCTAGCTCCTCAGACCCAGAGTGCATTCGCCTCGCCGAACGGAAGAAGCCGAGAACGGGCTCCCGAACTGGAATGAGGGGAGTCGGAGTTAGCAGATGAAGGACGAGAACGGGCATCAGCCGTCTCGGAATCCTCCAGCAGATCTTGCTGCGATGACTGAAACCGCTGAGCCGCCTCAGCGATCGCGCTTTCTTCTCTTGCGCCACGGGGAGAGCGTATCTGGCCATCCTCAGAGAAGAGAGCCAAGGGGACCTTAGTACCCGCATGGGCAGGGCCTCGCAATGGTCACAAACAGCTTCTCGAGAGCTGCCGTGGTGTGCGGCAGGCCCAGACAAGCAACACACAGCTCAGGAGAGTCTCCTACCGTGATCAAGCGCGGGCAGGGAGACACACATCTCCGGAACTGGTTCAACTCTGAGGACACACTGCAACCTCCAGGTAGGTCCACTTCTTTAGCCAGGATGCGGGAGCTTTCCACTAACCACATTAACCAAAGTGCCTGCTGAATAGAAAAAAGGCTAATGTACCTATGTGCCGGCGTGCTTATGTACGCCTACGGTTACGCCGTCACATGCTACCGTTCTCACTAAGCCAATAAGATTGGAATAGTTTTCATTCGCATTCAGCCCTGCCACGCCTAGAGGCGTTCCCATAGTGTCGTCACCGACGCAGTGTCTCGTTCCCCTTTCCCGGGGAACAAGGGTTACCTATGTAACCCAAAACGTTTCTCTAGACAGACAATGATATTAGATTTATTTTCATTTAATGACGATGGTTTGGGGACATCCAGAACTTTATTTCACCCATAGAGCAGAGATTATCTACAGTATGTTACCTTCGTCCATGATTTTTAATGGGACGTACAGTTGTGTGTCATCAGCATAACAATGGTATTGGATTTTGTGTTTCTGTATAATGTGACCTAAAGGCAGCATATATAAACAGAACAACTGAGGGTCTGAGGGAGCCTTGTTGATCACCACAGTTTACAGGGGCCAAAGAATAAGCGGCATTATCTATAACTAAGGAGAACTTTCTGTTGGATAAAGGACTTTAACCAATCTAGAGATGTGTTCCTGATGTTAACCCACTTTTCAGGGTGATCCAATAATTTATAGCGGTCAGCAGTGTCAAAAGGTGAGCTGGAATCTAGGACTAAAATCTCACAATGACCAGTATCAGCAGTAAGTATTACATCATTCATCACTTTAATGAGAGCAGTGCTGAGACCTAAAACCACAATGAAATGTATCAACGATGTCATACTTATTCATAGACTAACTTGACGCAGTTCGAGTTCCCCTCGAAGGGGAACATCTTGGATCTGTGTCTGCAAGTATCACAGCTGCAGCCAGAAACCTGCGTCTAATATGTGACTGAACTTTCCTTTGAAAAACACGTTACAAGTTGTTCAAACATGTTTTAACGGGTTATCAATTGAGAAACATCACAAAAATCTGATCTTTTCTCTTGTGGCCTAAACTCGAGAAGGTCATCCATGCATTTATTTCTTCCAGGTAAGATTTTTGTAATTCATTTTTTGCAGGGTTAAACACAAAAAACCTCAGCAGATACAAAACGCAGCTTTTAACAAACACTAGAAGGCAAGATCACATCAGTCCTGTTTTAGCCTCACTCCACTGGGTACATGTAAGTTTTAGGATTGATTTTACTGATTACTTTTAAGGGACTACATGGTTCTGCTCTCCTTTGAACCAGTACCTACCTCAGGTCCTCAGGGGGCTTTCACACCTGCAGTTTGGTTCATTTGGACAAAGTGAAAAAAATGATACACTGTTACATTTTAGTTCTGGTTCATGTTCACACTGCAGTTTTACAAACAGACCAAGAGAAGTAACCATGAGGTTACACAGACTTACAGGTAGTGTTGGGTCAGAAATAAGGCCAGGCTGGGCCAGTGAAAGCCTGGACCTTACCCTTCGCCAACGTAATAAACTTAACAAATAATACTCCATTAGTTTCCTTCTTTCGCTGATTCTTTGTAGTTAAAAAACTTCACTGGAGACGATCAAGAGTCGGTGCAAAAGAGTTTATTCCAAAAAAGGACAAATAAACCCGAGTGACATCCTAGCAGGTCAGGATAAACACTGAGCAGCGGTCAGCGTGCAGCGCCTTATATTACCATATGCTCCACCTACAAAGTGGGTGTCACACCGTAACTCCACCTGCAGCGGTCGCTGACCACTCCTCTCCAATGGTGAATTTCCTATCCTATGCTGCCATCTTGAGGCCACTTGTGTGTACTTTTTATTGAATCCAATGACGCTTTTTGGTGGTTGTTCTAGCCTTATTTTATCATAATTTGTCCCCTTTTTATATATTTCTTATATATTTCAGGACTGGAAATTCACCATTGGGTTTCAACTTCACTCTCACCGTTTTTTCTTTAAGTTTTAAGGCATACTTTTGGCACTATTAAAGCTTAAACTTTTATCATTGTATTTTTGACAAACAATCAACATAACCAACACAATCAACACAATCAATACGTGTATTGCATGATTTCATACATCGTAACAGAATTAGATCATCCATGAAGCAAACTGCGTCACAGCTTACACTGCCGTGTCCTACAGTAACCTCGGCTTCTAGAAAGCTCCTGGCCCCCCTCCTACCGAAGTTGGCACCAGGGATGCCACGTGCCTTGGCTGGTGTTCCTGCCTCTTATCTCTGATAGGCTGAGATGTTTCTTTTGCTATTGGACAAGACACATATTTACCTCTGATAGGCTAAGATGTTCCTTCTGCTATTGAACATTGACACATGCTACATGATCTACCCAAGATGTTTTCCTTTTTATATCATTCTGCCTCACAAGTTCACTCTCAGTTCACTCGCGAGTTTACTTTCGGTCATACTACACAGTTCACTCCCGTACATGCTGAATGACATGAGAAATCATACCAATTCACGGCTTGTATTTCTACTTGGTTATAGTAGATGCACGTCTGATTAATACAGCATCTCTAAAAGATTATAAAGTGATTGATTGATCTGTGATTAAGTTTCAGTGACTACACCAATCAATGTGTATCCAGTAAATACAATAAACACAAAAACCCATAATATGTGAGTAAATAAGTCATAATATGTGAGTACATGAGTATGCATCAAAAATGAGGTGGACTATATAGATGCATGTTCCGCAACACAACCCTCAAAAACTCCCCAGTAGGTATTTTCATGCTGCCTTTTTCTATCTTATGCTGCCTTTTGCTATCTTATGCTGCTTCCTCCCTTTGCTCCCAAAGCACACGAACCTGCTCAGTCACACAAACATGTGCAACTTGTTGAGCCTGGGCAGTTAGATACAGAAAGGAGCACACACACCCAGAACTATAGGGTTTTAACACTGTGATCCTAACTTTAAACTATAAAATAACACTTTAAATAATGACTATGTGGACCACCCTTACTCTAGCAATTAATGATAACAATTTAGGCTATAATGCTCCAAAATAATTCACAACAGTAGCATGGTGATTGGACAGCTTTGGCGATTGTCATCCTGCATCATCAGGACCCACGTGGGGAAATCAAAACTCAGTGACTGAAAGAATTTCATGCAGCACTTTAATGCTTCTGATCTGCATCACAAAGAGCTCACAAAGTAATAATTTATTATAAGCATGATTAGTAATGTTAGACCGCAGATCGACTGCATAGCCTATTGTGAATAATAATGTAAAAACAGGACATGTAGTACAGGAATAATTCAGGGCTTATTAGCCTATAGTCTCGGTCACTAATGTTTTATGCACTTGATGAACTGACAGGGTAAACGGAGTACTCCTTTTTTAACAGATGTTCACCTATTAATCAGGAAAAATAGTTACGCTGACAAGTATACGTTACCAAATGATTTTCATAAACACAGCCTGAACACATGTCGTGGTCATTTATTAGATTTATTAGAGATCAGGTCACATCTCTGCTTTCATAAAATCCTGAGGTTGTTTTTTTTGCTTTCAAACCACAAGCAAAACACAGAGTTCCTTTGAAGGCAAAGACCTCCTTGAAGAGGTGGTCTAGGTTTGCTTGTTTGGTCCACTTTTGGTGTGCACCCGAGTGTGATTGCTGCATTCTCACCTGCCCAAACGAACCGAACAAACTCTAGTGCGATTCAAGTGCGATTCAGCCTCATCTAAATGAGGCAGGAGTGAAAGCGAAGTCCTGGCTGGATCATACTTTCGTATGATACTCTATTTTTAACTATGTATGTAACTTTGATTGAAGTGCTGTATAAATAAAGTTTATTATTATCATTATTATAATATATCCTGCGTCTGACAAGAAAATCAGTGTTATTCACTTCACCTGTCAGTGTTCATAATGATGTAGCTGATCAGTATATGTGTCCTCTGAATGGAGCTGAAATTACTAAATTCTGAATTAAGGCTTTGAACTGTGTTCACTGTGCTGCTGATTATTACTTTACAAATCAGACAGACAACACGAATGTTTAGACGGTTTATTGAGGTTTTGCAGTGTTTTGAACAGCGACACAGTCTCCTCCATGATCAGCTCACAGTCCTCGCTTTGAACTAATCTGCAGGTGGGAGAGGTCCCTGTGAATCATGGTGCAGCTATGATGTAGCCTGCAAACTCCATTCAGAGGCAGATATCTACAGGTGCAGACAGGTGCTCAAGCGCCCATTGCAGTCTGAAAACTTTAAGAGCTGTGAGAAAACCTCATTTGGTCAGAAAGTGCAGGAAGCCTCCCTGGTAACAGCAGGTTGGGCTTTATGTTCATATAGACAATAGAGATTTGTCAACCAGCAGAGATTTTGTTGCACCTTCATTTGTCAGCTCTTACTTTACTCAATCAATCAAACTTTATTTCTAAAGCACATTTAAAACAACCAGGTTGACCAAAGTGCTGTAAGTTACATTGACATGAAACAAAAAAAAACACAAAATAACACTCCAGACAAATACAACATACAGTTCTCATGCCAGATTAAAAGTCAAGGAATTAAAATGCGTTTTAAGTCGTGATTTAAAAACCGGAAGGTTTGGGGCCAGTCTGACATGGAGAGGCAATTCATTCCACAGTCTCGGGGCTGCGACTGAGAAAGCTCGATCACCCCTGCTCTTGAGCCCTGTTTACTGTTCACTGAGTTGTTTAAAGACAAACATTCACAGTTTGGTCTACAAACTGATTTTTATTGGATTTCCAGAAAATGTACAATTTCATATAAAGTGACATAAACTGTGGTTTTATTTTATCCATATCTGTCTCGTCTCTATCCTTCAAGGTTGTTTTTTTTAGCCTGAGTTACCTTTTTTGGGCAAGGCAGATCTGTTTCTTCTGTTTACATTGCATTTTATTCAGTCATTGATATTGTGAATGAGAAAGTGAACCTTTCTCACAGCCTATTCATTTTATCCTTGATGTGAATCCACGACTGTGCAGCAGCTCAGCGGCTCCAGACCTTCTGTTGTTCATGTCACTGAGAACCAAAACTAAAGGAATAATGTAGAACGAGGGAGAGAGGCGTTCTTTCCACAGCTGGAAGTAGCTGCTGACATTATTGTGTCACAGTCAAAGATGCAAAGAACATTGTCGCCTGTTGTAAACTCTGTGCGATCAGCAAAAAGCTTTCAGCTGCGAACATTTCTACATCTGGTTTATTGAAGCATCAGCTGAAGCAGCGACGTGAAACTTACAGAAAAAAACTCTGCAGCTGCTGCAACTGATGCTGGACTCGTCGGGAGAGAGCAGCGTTAACGCAACGTTTTGTAAAAATACTGAATATTGCTCTTACAAACAGGCTGCATGTGCAGAAAATTAGCTGTTTAAAAGTCAGGATTTACTTGCTTTATTTTCTTATTTCAGCCGGTAGCATTAAGAAAGGTTAGGCCTAGACTATATGCTCTGTAAAATCCACACTCCTGGTGCTGTTATGGATATGATGTTAGTTAAAAAGTCGAGAGAGACACTTTGAAGCAGTGTTTCCCATAATTATAATTTGGTTATTATTAACGCCACATATAGATTTTCTATTTTTTTACTAGGTGTATTTAAAATCATTTTTGATTGAGGTCCTGGAAAACCTGGAAAAAGTATGACCAATTTTCCAGTCATAGAGAGATAAAATAAAAATGTCCTGGTAAATTGTTTTAACATTATGCTGTGGCAGCGTTGTGACTCGGGTCACATGCAGCACAGGTTGGTGACGTTAACTCAAGTGACTGAAACTGAATTGTGAGCTGTATCATCCTCCAAAGGTAAACATGAGTCACCGCTGACTGTGGTGGTTTTTATTGGGTTTATAGATTAATGTTTTCCTCTCAACTTGTTTTATATGGTTATTTAATGTTAAATTGTTTAATGGTTTAAAGTTTGTGTTTCCGCTCTGGCCTGGAGCAGTGGCTTCAAACATGTTGGGTGTTGTTAAGAAAGTGAGATAAGAATGAAGTGGGTAAAGTTTAAATGAGTTAGAAAGCTCAAGTTCAACAGAATGCTGTGATTTGGGGACCTTCATGTGGCGCCATGTGGCGAGAGGCAACATGGAAATTAGCTCTTAAACAATTAAAAAGACCACTTTCGGAGCAGAAAGCCGACTAAACCCATGAACATTTGATAAAGAAAGTAAATTGGAAGAGATGGACAAAAAAGCGAGGCTTAACAAAAGAGAACAAACAAATACTGGATGCACCGACACAACAGGAACCGCACCGGGCAAGATGCAGGCCGCAGGAGAACAGGACTCTGTAATACTGGTGGAGTTACGCAGGCTGAGACAAGAGCACACAGAAGAAGCTAGAGACAACAAAGAGGCCCTGGCTAGGCCAACATGAAGGAGCTTATGGAGTAGAACAGCCTCGTTAGAGCAACAGGTGGAACATGTGGAAGAGAGGCTTGTTCCTTGTTGGTGTTTGCGATCTGTCTGCTTGTGTCTGGATGAGTTTGTAATTTTTATTACTCTGATCTGTTACTACTTATTTTGATATGGTCCATTATTGGTCCATCATTGTTGTATGATGTGTGTTCAGCCAGTAACTGCGCTACCAGTTCTGTTTGGATGTTGCCAGTTTCCACTGCATGAGAGATGAATGTGTTACCAAGATTGTTGCTTTTGTTGCAGTCATTGTCTATTATGGTCCAAAAGAGAAGGGAGGATTGAATTTAATTAATTTAGAAAAATATTACTGGGCTGCTCAACTCAGGGATATAATTATGTGGATTATGAAAGACGCAGAAACATTTTGAACACAATTCTTACAAAAATGTACCTGTAGAGTCGCTTCCTTTTTTGAGGGACGTAACACTAAAGAGGCTGAAGGTGGAAAATGTCTCAAACTGTTAGTTGGCAGAAAATCAAGCAGCTGTGCTACACAAAAAGGATCCAGAAGGTATTCAGTTCAAATATGAACTGTCTGACCATTAAAATGCTTGAAGTTGGAAAACAGGAGGCCATCATGGAAAGGAACCTAAGAAGTTACTCAGATCTCCTCCTGGGATCACTGCTGTGAGAAAAAAGACTTACACTGTACTCAAGTGGCAGCATCCCAACGTCCTGTTTGGACTTCTACCAGGTTTTACAAGTCAGCCAGTCAGAGTAGGCTACCATCTCATCCACAAATCCATCTGAAACGTTCTTTATGAAATACACTGGTTTTGTTATGTTCTGATGTCCTCGATGTTCTCACTGTTCTGGGCCCTGTTTCAGAAAGCAGTTTCAACAAACTCATAGTTTAAACCTGAACTCTTGGTTGACGAACTCTGAGCCGATCAGAATAAGTTCAATCTACTCTGAGTATGTTGAGCCTGATTGAAGCGTGTGCGTGGAGATGAAAAATCATCAATGGAGCTCCGATACTACGATTCACCATAGCAATGGGCAAATAAAGGCAGAGCCTCCATTTTAATCAGGTGGAGCTAGAAATATGAATGCTGCCAACGCGGACCATGATTGGCTCCAAAACGCATGGAGGAAGGATGCGTTAACATTATAACATTTTATACAGTGCTGCTCATTCATCATTTACCAAACTGTAATTTCCTTAATGAATAGGCTAATAAAGTGCTCAAACTCTACTACAGCCTGTTATTCGTTTTGAATAGCTACAGGCCTGTTTATTCAGGTGTAATCTGACGGGACTAAATGCCGGTGGCAATAACTGAAAATATTAATTGAACAGATTAGACATATAGTCTAGCACCGCGGTGAAGTTAGTTTTAAGTTGGACCTGTTTTTGTAAATTGACAGCCCGACTCAGTAGGCCTATTTTTGCAATGTAAAATGTGTCTAGGTTCAAACTGACTGTGAAGTTTTAGACGTCTGTTTTACATAACAATACATTTTTGCTCATTTCGCATTTTATGAAATGCTGTCGAAACAGATTCAGACTATCAGCAGATAATGAAAAACTCACTTTTAAACTACATTTATTTGTTTCAGCTGCACCACAGTCATCCTCACTCAGAAATATTCACATCATATCGAGCTGATAACGACAGGAATATTCAGTCAGTGCGACTACAGTATTAAAGGTTACTATTTATTTATCAGTTTTATATAGATCAGTTTAAATAGCATGCTACAGCACTGTAGCGCAGGGTAAGTGTTTTTGTGCAACTGTTGACAACCTGACAACTGCATTAATGTCCAGAGTCACTGTGTCATTGGACAGTGCAGCTTATAGATTTCATTCTGTGCTGAGGATAAATTTGCAATGTCCAAAGATAACTCTCTGTCCACACATTTATTACAGATTGATCATAAAAGCGTCATGTTCAAGATCATGTTGGGGTAAAAAAACCAAACAGCATATTTAACCGTAATTAACCAAAAACCCAGTGTTTCCCTCACCTCGGGATTAACTTACTCAGACTTTTCACTAAATCCGCTTTCTGAAACAGGGCCCTGGAGCCTACTGTCAGCTGGTAATATGGCTAAAGGTTATTAATTAGCTGGTAATATTTTGCATAAATAATTATTACTTCAGTTCATTCAGTTAATCTAATTTTTTTTAAACAGGCATCTGTAAAGGCTTTTTGGGCCAAATATTTAGAAAGTGCTTTATGTACTGTTATTACGAAATATTTAGAATGACTTTTGGTTTTAACCCTTAAAGACGTGATGTAAAGTCTGATGATAAAGTCTGACACACAGCAGTTTGTTGCCTAACCAGGAGCCTTCCACTGAAGACTGACAGGAAGTCAGCCTCCTGCCAGCAGAGACCACAGGGTGACGTTTGTTGGTTATGATGAAATCAGCTCTATAAAATGTGTGAAATTTATTAACATGATGAAAATGATGTTTTTAGAAAGTAATAAGGATGATAAATAATTGATAAACAATTGTTGAGTACACCCCTATACTTTTTTAAATGTGATTATATCGTGAAGAAATTACACTTTGCTACAAAGTAGTGAGCGTGCAGCTCGTATAACAGTGTAAAGTTTTTATATGCACATTTGATGCGTTTCATTAGAAAAGGTTGATGGAAACGGCAAAATTTAAAACCTCGCTTGAGATGGTTTTTGCCTTGTTGAAAAACGGTTTAAGCGCTTAATGACAGATGGAAACACTTTTGCCAAATAAGTTCTGACGTAGCGAACTTGTAACTCATGTCTGATCAGCTGTTTTGTTTCTGGTTTGAACCCATACGTCTTACTACTGTGTGTTGCACCTCTGTGTTTATCGACTGGGGTTTTTCAGGGCGTGTCTGACTAGCCGATAGACGAGCATTATGACGTGTTTTATTGCAACGTCACAAGAAAGCAAAAGAAAAGGGAGCGAAATGAGCTGATCTCTTCATTAATTGATTAATTTTGATATGACAGGTGTGTTGTTTATAATTTATATTGTCTGGTTTTTTGTATTTTACTCTGTTTAACCTGCTCAACTACATGATTTTACAATTTTAATATAATATTTACTGTATTTTATTTATCACTGACATTTATAACTTTAAGAGAAGTGAGGAGAATGCATTTGCAGAAAAAGGTGGACATATATTCTGTGTTAATGTGTACCATATTTGGTGTGATTTGAATAACAGACCACTTACAGGTGACTGATCATGGCTCATCTGCATGGGCATCAACCAATCAGCAAACATTGATCAAGCGCTACTCTGTCACATCCTGTCCGTGTCTGTATATAAGTTGCAGTTCTTGGTATTTTAAAAAGCAGAACTCCGGTCGACGCTGTTTTGCTCTGTTCTTTTCTTCTGTAGAAGCTTTTTTGCTGATTGTACTTTAATAAAAGACACTTTGAGTAAAGAATCTCAAAGATTATTTTTCCTCTCCTCCTCCTCCTCCTCCTCCTGCTGCAAGGTAAGGTTCTTCCACACTGCCACACACTGAGCCGAGGGCCACACCCCACACTGATCTTATTCTCTAGATCTGGAGTTTAGGAACTGGTTCCAGGTTGTGTTTGAATCCTCTACTCCCTGATGAGAAACGGGGGAGGAGCGGGGGACGGCGAGGAAAGGTAGAAAGTCTGGAGTTAGACTTCTGATACTGAGGTAGGCCAGAACCTGATATTGAAACTAGCTCGTTATCAGGGGCCTCTCTCCGTCCTGTGGAGGATCTGAACATAATGCGCCGGGGTCTTTGGGTGGCGACCCGAGAGAGCCGGGTTTCTAGGTTTTTAACACGAGGCTACATGGCGCCCAGCAGCGTGGCTCCAGAAAAAACAGTAGTTGGTTCTCCTGTCTGGACACAGGCAGGGTGCTAAATGAACTTTTTTGTTCAGCAGCCAGTAAACGCTCAAAGTCTACCACTCAGTAGATTAGCATTGTTTTTAGCTGCTGATGAAGTAAATCTAGCAGACATTTGCATATTTGACCAGTAACTGGCTGGTAGATGGAGCCATGTTTGGAGTGTCTCTGTAGTGTCACAATAAAGGTTCTTTGTTTTAAAGAGAGGGTGTTGTGTATAATTCAGTTTCCTGATGTTTAAATATACTGCAGAGATGAGCATCATAAAGTTAGCATATAAAAAGGATTTGATAGATTTGGACAGGAAATGTGTTTAAATGTTTTTCACTCTGACAGAAAATATAACAAGAGAATCATCTAAAGATTATTCTTCATTTTATTTCTTTATTTTTACCCTTTAAGGAATCATCTCATAAGATAATATTACTTGAAGTAAAATTGCTGAACACATTGTTAAAGTCACCTTATAAACTGATGCTGCTGTGTAGCTGCTTGAACTCATTGCTTCATCACCATGGTAATAATGTTGTGTAATCATGTTTTGTAAGTCTGCTTCAGTGCTGACAGTAGGGATGGATTTTTACTTTAACTCTTCACTCTGGCAGAAAGTTTATCTTTCAGTCAGTTTATATCAAAGTTTATTCCTTCAGTGTATTTGCTTATATGCTTGTTGAATCAATCGAATGTTGTGTATGGTGATCATTATTTCTAAATATTTGGAAATACTTTATGCACTGTTGTTACAAAATATTTAGAACGATAAAAGACGACGTTTGGTTTTAACACTGAAAGATGTGAAGTCACACAGCGGTTTGTGGCCTGACCAGGAGCCTTCCAGTGAAGACTGACAGGAAGTCAGCCTCCTGCCAGCAGAGACCAGTGTGATGTTTGTTGGTTATTATGAAATCAGCTCTATAATATGTGTCAAATGTTTTAACGTGATAAATATGATGTTTTAAGAAAGTAATCAGGATGATAAATAATTGATAAATGACTGAGGATGCTGGATTACCAACAGTTTTTAAACACTTATGAACTTTACCTGACAAAGAGCATCAGGATACAGAAAGTGTATCACTGGTGTTAACTGGTTTATAATTATTTAGTTGAAGTAGTTTGATGTGATTAACCTGCTTTAGTTTGATCCCAGTATGACGAAGTTTGATGATATAACATTATGAAAAAGTATTTTACCTTAATTAATTAGGACCTGAGCATGAAACCAGCTCAACGACTCAAACTTTGCACAAAATTCAAACGTTGTTGAAATGTATGTGTCATATGGTTTTCATGCATGGACGTGGAAAAGTGTCTTGCTAGCGCCCCCTAAAAAGCAGCGCCTGGACCACATTTCACCAGAATGTACAAAATTTCGTGGCAGATGTATCAGGTCTTACAAAGAACCTCAGGGAGCAATGCCCTAAACCCAACAGGAAGTCGGCCATTTTTTTATTACAGGCTCCGTTACTACAAATGTTGAGGAAAGATGATAGAAACTGAAAGACAGCAGTTTGTGATTTGATCTGATTGTGGGTAAACTATAGGTTCACTGTGTTTGTGTGAACTTCAGCTCACAGCTTTAGTGATGTCACTGAACAATGTTAGGTAGATATTAAAAAACCTGCTCCCTTTAATAACCTGATCTCTCAAACAGGTTTCACTCTGAAGAATGGAAGGTCTCTACGATAACAGCAGCTCACAGGACCAAAGCTACAATTACAGCAACACCACCTCCACCAACGAGAATTGGAAACCCAACATCCTATATGTGCTGACATGCATAATCGTTGCTGTCGGCCTTCCTCTGACCCTGGTGGCCATCTATTCTCTTTATTCTATGGTATGTACATTCTGACTGAGAGTTATTTATTTCCTGTCTGTGTGGTGTGTCTGTCCTACAGTCTGTCTGTCTGTAAAGGATCTGGATCTGGTTTGGGGGCTAGGTGTCGGGGCTGGGACAAAGGCTTGGAATGATCTCTAACCTGAGTCCAGAATTCAAATGTCCATGAAGCTGATTGGACCCTAAACACATGCAGTATTATTATTATTATTATTATTATCATTATTAATAATAATAATAATAATAATAATAATAATAATAATAATAAAACAATTATTTGTATAGAGCTTTTTTAAGTCCTCAAAGATGTTAATGGAGATCAAAAGGAAAAGCAGTTAGTTAAATTGAGGGTCACATTGGGAATCTAACTCGGGTCTCTCACACCAAAGGCATGTGTGGTGTACGTTGGCATAGACAACACTTATATATTTAATTATTATCAATAAAGAACTTTATCATTATGTACTCCTTAATGCTGAGATGCATATACAGATGCTTCTGTATCGATACATCAGCAAACATATGTGTTAAGTTTTGCTCCATTTGGTTAACATGCCATGAGTGGGGTTTGATCCATCAATCTCTGGATCAGAAAGGCAAGAGCTTAACCACCAGACTACTCAGATACACTGTGGAGGAAAAAAAAAATCTGTGACGTCTTCTGCCCTGTTTAAGAAGAAAATAAATAAGCAGCCAAAGAATTATCCTTTGAAAGACTTAATTTCATGTAAAGACTGACAACATACAGTTTTAAAGTAACCACTGCAAGTCAGTAAGGACTCTACATGTTGTTCTGTTGTTTAATGTAGGCTGTTTTGTTTTGGCTGAAGATTTTCATATAAGATGTATATGATTCAATAAAACAGCAGTTTTATTGTATCAGTCAGGAGCATTTTTTTATTAAAAACAATATAACCTTTGGGCTACATTGTTAACCGTGA